>OX336416.1:1959941-2037137 GCA_946903255.1 Schistosoma spindalis
AATGCCTTAGAAATATTGCTGGGATCACCGGGTAAGTAATAGTGAGGTTAGACGCAGGGAATGATGGTAAATCAGTTGATGAGGTTATGAATCTTCATCGACTGAGATGATTAGGCCACGTACTGCGTATGCCTGGACACCGACTACCACGACGCGCAATGCTCACTGGTGTTAGGGATAATTGGAAGAAAGTTAGGGGCGGCCAAACCAAAACGTGACATCAGTGCTTGAAATCACTAATTTCTGGGCTGAGCCATGTTGGAAGATTCAGACTGCCTGGTTGGGGTCCACGTGACTATCGTAACCAATGGCTGGAGACTCTTGGTGACATGGTTCAGAATCGATCACAATGGCGTATGTGTATACATTCTCTGTCTTCCTTTAAACTATAAGATTAAAATCGCTTCATATCTTTCTTTGTAGGGACTAATTCTTTCTTCCTGTACTATCTCCTTATATGCAATCTTTCTTCTATATATTACCACCACTGAATTAACTACTTCTATGAATCCGGTGTTCATCTTGTTGTGCTAATGCGGTATGGCTACTTGGACCGATGCAAATATGTGCCTGGTTTTACGTTGCAGCTGAATGACTGACTTTATATTTGAGACGAAATTAGTTTACTAATAATAGTTTTGTTTCTTTGAATAATAAGTTTGATACATTTAAATCCCTGATGTTTCACTCTCACAATTGAAATGACTAGAATTCATACATTTTTTTTGTTTTTAATCTTTAAAAGGATGGAATCCTCTAACTATCCTATTACCATTTATCTGTTCATATCTAATAGATCTACAGTTAGGAAAAAAATATGTTTATTGTTTCTGAGTGGATAATCTAAAATTATAATATAAATATTTACTATAAACTGTTAAGAAAAAAAAATAAATCTTACTCTCATTTCTTTAGATAATTTTTGTGTAGAATTAGGTCGTAAAGTTTTATCCATAGTGGTTAAAGTATCATGAGCTGTTGTTATATTAGTGTTAGTTACCCGAGTTGTATTCATTTTACATGTACTTGAACCTTGGTTATTGATTGCACGTGATCGAGTTACTCGATAAGTAGTAGATGGAGGGATGAATCCTTCAAGTCCAGTAACTTTTGGTGTAGAAGCAATTGGTAATCGTTTTCCACCACCAGATTTCATCTAGTCAAAAGTAAACACAAGAATAAATAACACTGGACTGATAACAAATAAAAATTATTTATAATGAAAATATGAAAAATTTCTCAACTAAACTGTCCCTCTAGAACGTGAAACTATAGCATCGTTAGGTTAGTAATAATAACCTGGTGTGAATTTGCACTGACTACGATATCTCATGTAGACATTTAGTGTTATATTAGATTCTATTAGCTGACGTAAGATATACCATAAGTGGGTGAATTTACAGGCTGCTGTTTCCGAAGGCATGAGTATTGGGCACTTACATTACTATTTCTTTATCACCCAGGACGACTGAAAAGAATAAAGAAACGGAGACGAATTCAGAGAACCAAGTCACTTATTTCTGTACATTTTCAACAGTGACCCCACGACTTCCTAGAGTAGGGACAGACGAAAAAACGCTTCTGAACATAGCAAGCTATCGAGTGTTTATTAACAACAAGCTCATTAAATATAAACTTCTGACTGGTAACTTATCAGGGCCCTCACTAGAGAGAGGGGAGTAGCGGTAAACAGGCCTCCAAAATAATTAGTTTTATAAGTCTTCAAATATATCTTTGCATCCCTTCATTCTCGTCTTCTGGTCTGATTGGCTTTGCGGTCCTTGTATGAGAAGTTTCACAAGGTAGCGTTGATAAACACTGAGTTTCCGTGACATATTCAGGCTCCTTGACAACCCCTGACGCTTACTTTCTAGTGGTTTACCACTTTAGCGTCCCGCGGTCAAAGTTTTGGACGAACGGATAGATATAAACCTTCAGTTTGACTCCATATACTACACCTAGGATAAACCTGTTTGAGCGACGGCAGTAATAAGAATCCACATAAGGATTAAGCAGAATGAATTAACTTCAGTCACTCGTTTATTCAGACGTATGAAAGTGAGAAGCGAAGCAGAGAAAGCAAGCGTCCCAACTTCATTTGAAAAAGTCTAACTAACTATTTATATCCAGGCAGTTAAGCTAAAGACTTGTGATGAATAGGGTAAGCGATACACACATATAAGCTCATAAACTTCATCTGCAGCTCTTTTAGAGTTACCGTCCAGACAATGAAAGAGGGTTGGGCAGTAGGTCAACAACTCCTTTCTGTAGAAAACAACCTTGCTAAAGGAACGCTAATTAGGAAAAAATCACTTAGGTTTCGCCCTTGAAGTTGAAGGATCTTCATTCAGAAAAATTATTACGCCTCACGATGACAGTCGAGATTCTTCGAAAATCACGAGGCCAATCCCACTTCTGACAACCAGAGCAACAATCGATATAGGTACATGGGGGAAACCAGAAGGACCGACCAAATAGCTGCGAAAATAACGAGATAAATCTTGGCGGTGCTTGGGATAAGTGAAACCTATTAGACCTAAACTAGACAAAACGGATTAGATTGGGGACAGATGCTGTTTTACATTGCTTATGAAGAATAAAATGCCTCATACACGAAAGGATTTGCTCTGATGCTGTTCAAAGAACCACGAAAAGCACTTATACGATAGGAATCTTATGTTATGCAGTGCTATGCACCCACCAATGATAGCGATGAGGACGATAAAGATCAGTTTTATGGGAGACTGCAGTCCACCGTAGAGACGTGTCCAGGAAAGGACACAACCATCCTGATGGGAGACCTAAACGTCATGGTGGGAACGGACAACATTTGGTATGAAGATATCACAGAACGACATGGACCGGGAAAAAGGCATGAGAATGGTGAGAGATTTGCAAGTTTATGTGCATTCAACAAAACGGTTATAGGTGGCACTTCGTGTCAGGATGTTCTGGGCTGTAACAAGCATCATTATCATAAGGACGATGCTTGGACAAGATTCAAGAAAGGAAGAACAAGAAGACACCAATTAACAACAGTCGAACAAGAACACAAAACTTCAAGGCACACGCCGAATACACAGGAACAAACAAGAGAGTGATGAAGAACATCAGAGATGACAAGCAGAAATACATGGAAGACCTGGTAATGACAGTGGAGGAAGTTGCAACAGAACGAAATATGAGACAGCCATATGACAACGAAGAAACTACTATAGAAATATGGTAAACCAGAGCGCCTAGTGAAGCGTAAATAAGGCAAGCCAATCACTGAAATTCACGAACAGCGGAACAGATTGGCAGAACACTTCCAAGAGCTTTAGAATATATCAGCTCCACTCTACCCACCGGACATCGAAGTAGCACACAAACCTTCCTATAGCTGTCACTCCACTAACGACCGAAGAAATCAGAATGGATATCAAACAAATCAAGAGTGAGAAAGCAGCAGAAGACAACATACCAACCGAAGCACCGAAGTTAGGCATACACGTAACTGCAAGAATGTTCTACATTTTATTCAGAAATATTTGGGAGGAAGAACAAGTGCCGACAGACTGAAAAGAAGGTTACCTTATCTAGATGCCAAAGAAAGGAGATCCGAGAAGGTGTGAGAATTACAGAGGAATCACACTACTATCAGTGCGAGGAAAAGTTTTAAATAGTGTTGTTGAACCGAATGAAGGATTCAGTAGACATCCAACTTCAAGATCAACACGCTGGATTCCATAAGAATCGGTCGTGCACAGACCGAATGCAACACTATGGATCATTGTAAACAATCAATTGAATGGAATTTGTCACTACATATCGATTTCCTTGACTATGAGAAGACATTTGACAGTGTAGATAGGAGAGCCTCCCTCGACGCTATGGTGCACCTGAGATCGTAAACGCCATACGAAACAGAGTGTCGTTCTTTTAAGGACTGTATGATAATTATAATTTACTATCAGATTTAGGAATGATAATTCACAAAAAACACTTTCATTTGGAGTGCATTAGGTACCAGCTCCAAACTGACATTTACTCTTTTGGTAAATTACCGAGTTAAATGATTATACAATGATCACAAGCTGGATTAAACATCCATCTTGAATTCCACAAATAGTCTCAAGTCTAATTATCGTTAAGATGTTGCCAAGGACATCATTGAGGATATGCGTAGGTATAGGAAAGAAGCTAGGTAGTTGTATTTTTAGAACTGTGTTTACACAATATGAACTAGATAAAATAAAAATAATCAAACATTTGACAACAAATAACCGCAGTAACGAGAAGTACCTGAGAAGTATTTAGAGTTGGAACTTGACCGACATCATTAATATTTGTTAACTCTCCATCTTCCGAAATAAATGGCATAGACGGCCATTGTGACAACTGTGGATTAGTGGATGCTTGAGATGTCTTTGCACTTTGACAATTACTTGTAGTATGTCCTCTACATGGTCTTTTTCCGGTACGAGTCTTTACAGAATCTTCCCATTCTAGTCGACTACGCTTTTTTACCTCAGACACCAACTGGTCAAGTAACTAATGCAATAACATAAATGTAAACGAAAGTATATTATGTTAATACGGATATTTAAAAGATATCAATTCTAATAAAGTTGCTTTGCATGACATTTACAAAAGCTGTTTGTGTTAATCTCAGATAAAAGATTACAACAAACCAAAATACTGTAACCTTAGTTTGTGTATTCGAATATTATAAGGGTAATTACTTCCAGAAATTCCAATCTATGAAAATTGTCGACTAAGAAAAACAGGGAGTAGTCATATAGTTATTACCTTCTGGGTCTTAAAAATCCCATAAGTCAAACTAACCTTCGAATACGTTGTTACACAAAAAGCTGCAATATATATAACTCGTTTAGCGTTTGGAAAACACGAATTATTTATGACACTAATGAGATACCTTATTTTTAAAAAATCAGTTGTTTTCGTAGTTTAATGGTCGAGAGACGAGGGTTTAAAATGAACACTAAAGATGTTCAGTATTTGAACATGGATGCCTTCAAAGCCAAAATTATTCGAACGTTACTGTCAGTTGCAGTAACAGAGAATTGAAAAATAGGTAAAGGTATCCAGAGAAGTATATGCATTCGATCATTAATTGTCTTTCATGAAAAAGAAACATCGCTTATTAATTCCACTGTATAAAAAAATACACGTTTGAGTGCTTTGTTTGAAAATACCCTCTCAATGCGACAACTAGTAACACCACAAAAAAAGAAAGTATGTTCAGCGGGACTTGGATATATAACGGAATCATTAAAGGCTTATTGCCTAGGGGTTACTTGGTAAAGTGAAATAGTGATAAGATACAAACACGTTCAACTTCTACATATCTACGATGATCAACAGTATCATTTCTTAGTGCAAAAAAAACTTATTTTGGAGATTTGTGAAGTAGTGGGTTTATTAAGCAATTTTTTTTAATTTTGGGACGAATTTTATAACAGGAAATACATTAGTGCAACAGCGAGAGCTGATCTTTAATAGCTCAATCATAAACCGGTCTTAAAACCCTAGCTGACCGTAAAGCAGTCAGTCAGTAACGTGGAACTTCGTACGTACGTACATCAGTTCGAGTTGCCATACCACATTAGCACAGAGATTCAGTTATCGGTTCAAATCCCATAGTGGTAGATGTACTAAAAGTATAAGTAGTGATAGGGAACATTAGGGTTTGAAGATGTTACTCAAGGAGTATAATACAGTGAAACAAATTTAGAAAGAAAGGGATGTGAAGGATTCAGATGATTAGAATTTGGGAGAACACAAACAGTGGATGCACCTGAGCACACTATTGCAAACGATGTTGAGCCATGTCATTTAAGGTCTCTAACCATCGGTTGCTATCGTCTCGTGGATGCCAACCAGGTAGTCTACACCTACCAACATGGCTCACTCTGTCCACTTATCAGTGACTTCATGGATTCGTGCCATGATTTGATCTGGCCGCCTCTAGCTTTCTTCCAACCTACCCCTGGACCCTGAGACGTCGCTCGTCGGGGCAGTCGGTGGTTGGCTATACGTAACACATGTCCCAGCCATCTCAACTGATGAAGTTTTACCACTTCATCAGTTGATTTGCCATCCTTACCTAGTACCCGTTTCATAACAACTATATTACTTACTCAGTGGTCCCAGGATATACGAGCAATGTTTCGAAGACGTCTATGATCAAATACTAGTAACCTACGAATATCCTCTACTCCTACTGGCCATGTTTCACTGCCATAAAGTAGGACGGAACGAACTGCTGCTCAGTAAACACGTCCTTTGGTTGATAGACGGATATCTCGCCTACGCCACAAATGACGTAAGTTGGCAAAAGCAATGATATAGACATGCTCTATTAGTTAAAAAAGAGCAGACTATAAAAAACATACTATTGGATACTGTACCGTTATTGAAATCAAAACTTGCACATAGTACTACTTTGAGTACAACTTACATTTGCTCCTGTATCCCCATTATACTGGTTGATGCAATCAAAGTAGGGTTTACTTCGGATCTCGGTCGGTAGTCTGGCGATGAAGTTCAAAGCAGAACTTCTAAACTGAGCAATCGCTTTCTCCATATCATCTTTGCGGGCTCTTGTGTATAAAACTTCTCGCTTTTCTGCTTCTTTCAGAAATTCAGTTATTCCCTTTTTCGTCCATCCAGGCTTCAGTTGTACATGCAAGCAATCCAAAACTTTAAAATCGCTATCCTCTGACATTATAATAGAGTGGAACTCCGAATATATCTATCATGAAAACAAATACGTAGGTTACTGTTATATACTACTGGCAAAACAGCATACTTATGTGGGTAACTTTAAAGATAGTGAAGGTTAGCAATCACGAGGAGGTTTATTCACCAACAGATAAACTAATGATATTTTAAAAAATAATGATACTAAGTGAAATCCTGAACATTAAAAAATATAGTGGGATTTAGGTCTGGGACGCAATGTTCCAAAACCAAATGCCCTGGTAGCCATGTGTACTTAAGCCATAAGTCAGTGACTATTTTATTTTATTTGAACACATAAATATTGGTACAAGGGGAGCACCAAATATATATGCGCCACACAAAACAATGATAATTTGAAGAGAAGGAGAAAAGAGAAAAAAAAGTAATGAACGTGGGGAATTATAAAAAAAAAGGGAGAGAGAGAGAACAATGGTGGGGGAAACGGAAAGGTACAGTCAGAAGAGATCTTTCAGTTAAGAAAGATACAACCACTTTTCATGAAGAAAGTAAAAGAAGGTTACAGCAGGATCGCCACTGGCTTCTATTCTGAGCCATATCTGATAACGTCTCTAGCCACTGCGTTACACCATCTCTCGAACCCCAACCAGGGAGTCGTGAAGGACCAACAGAAGCCAGCCCTTTGCAGCTTTCTTTCATACCACGACACCATGTCATATACTGACCACCTCTCCGCTTTTTCCAACCAGTCCCAGGGTCGGCAAATAAAGCACGACGTGGAATTCACTGGGACGACATTCGTAGAACATGTCCAAGCCACCGAAGTCGGTGTTTCAAGATGGTGACACCAATTTCATTATCGTCTCTGTGACCGAACACTCGATGCCGAACCTCTGCATTACTGACATGGTGTTGCCACTGGATGCCAGCAATCCTTCGGAGACAACGATGATCGAACACAGAGAGTCGTCTAACATCCTCAACTCGGAGAGGCCAGGTTTCACAAGCATAGAGCAAAACTGCTCTCACCGACGCGTTGTAGATCCGACCTTTTACAGCCAGACTAACATCACGAAGGCGCCAAAGATGGCCCAGATTGGCATAAGCCGCTCTGGCTTTCACTATACGTGCATTGATCTCATCACTCACACCACCACCAGCACTTATGCAGCTACCTAGATACACGAACTTCGCGACTACTTCTATCTGCTCACTATCCAGAGTGAGTACAGGATTAGAAACCTGCCAGTCTTGTAGAACTTTGCACTTCGAAGATGCAAAGCACATACCATACCTACGGACACTGATTGCCAACTGATTAAGTGCGGATTGCATGGCTTGGGCATTCTCGCACAGTAAGACAATATCATCCGCATACTCAAGGTCAAGAAGTCTTTCTCCAGGCAACAGATCCACACCACCATTACTTACATCTGTCAGAGCTGTTTCCAGAATGTCGTCGATGGCAAATTTGAAGAGGAATGGTGAGATTGGGCAACCCTGCCAGTGACTAGAGGGATTATATTTAAGACCCTTTTCTATACACAGGTACTGAAATTTATAGCATACTTACCTCCACTCGAGTCTATATATCTTTAGATTCATCAGCATGTTTATCTAACTTAACAAACAGTCTGGCTATTTCACCAAACACATACTTCTATGCTTATATAAAGACGTATGATTGATTACATGTTACAACCCATGCATATACTCCTCTAATTCGTTTAAATATTGGTTTCTTAAAACGATTGGTGATTTATTCGCAAGTTTTTATATATTTGTTCATAGGGTTAATTAACTAATTTGTCAACTTATTTTTCTCATCGTGTGTCTGTTGATTGTTTGATTTATTCTATACTGAAAAAACTACTACTAAGACTTTTTATTGCTTTCTGAAAGTTATACACCTAGGGATCTTTGCAACAATTATTATCAGGTCGATTGATATACGAAGTTTGAGAATAGCTTTGAAAATATTCTGCAGCAACTTACTATGTGATCATGTTATTTTACATCATAAGCTACAGAAGCTGAAGAATAGGAAAAAAGTTGAAAGCTAAGTGGACTGTTGAGCAGTATCTTCAACCCCTATTTGGCCGGCAGATTTTTCTCTTATGTCATAGGTGATTCAAGCCGGTGACAAGCATGCGAACTTCCTGAACCCATGCTAATAATTGGTCAACCAACAGACAAACGATGTCGACGCACTAGGTTACTCTACAATTACTGATCAACCTAGCTGAAAATATAGACAAGATTAAAAACCATATTGTGGACGGAAAGCGAGATAAATGAATCCCGCAGCATTTAAACGATTGCATAAATTTCAATAGATTTGCGAGAATACTAAGCTCCAGGAAAGTCTATTTTTGTCCAGATTGATATTTTAGTGGCAGGCCATATCCATTCTTATGTACACTTCAATCTCTTAATTTACTTGCCCAGTCATACGTCGGGTATAATCTGGTTTACATATAAATTGGTTCACAATGTCATACCCCATTAGCACTGACATGAAATCGTCACGAAATATCCCATAGTAAGAGCAATAACAGTCAGTGGCAGTAAGAAGGATTAAACAGACAATATGATTCGAAAAAAAATGATGAAATAAAAAATAATTTTAAGTCTGGATTTCAAGGAAAGAGTGGGTCGGTCTGCGCCAAAGTGACTGATTCTAAGCTATGTCATCTGATTTCTTCAACCACCAATTACGCTAATCGACAGTGCAAACCTACCTACACAGCTTAGACCAGCAGCAAATGACTTCATGGACTGATGCTACCTATTGGTTTGGCTGATCTAGTTTCCTTCTAACCCGCCCCTGCAACAAGAGACAACACATTGAATGTAATGGGTGTTTTAATCTACATAGTTGGTGAAGATGCAGTCTTGTAAACCCACTTGCTATTTCTATTACCTTGCGTCTAGCCTTAAAGTTGTTAACGCCATGCTCTCAAAATATATGAGTATTTTTTGATGGAGTTTTGTTCTCTGAGCTGGATGGTTTGGTCGTGGAGCTTTCATCGTTCTTCCAAACGACATCATCAGCACAAACTTCAAATAATTGGAGCCCATAACCGGTCAAGTAATAGCTTTCATTCCCAAGCGATGAACACAGAGGTCCTCAATAGGCTTAATTTCCTAAGTATTATATATACTAGCACACGTTATTCCGTTTAACCACATAAGCTTTCTCTATAGTTCGCTGTCTTTCCTCTCTTACAGCCGGGTTCGTGTCTGAAAAAAGCGAAGATCAATATCAACTTTCAGATACCGCACATTGGAAAATACCTAGCCCAAACATGTTTATATTGTTGCTGAGAGCAGTCAAAAGAGGATGAATTACGTCGGCTTATTTAATAGGGGTGTCGTCATTATTTGTACACTATCTTAATAGACTAATCGGTAGAAAACGTCGGAGGAAAATATCGTATCTAATTAAGCTAATAGTACTTATTTCACCCTGAACATTTGTCTAAACTGAGTTATATGATACTTTTGCCTTAACTGAATTACAAAGAGCAGGGCATCCAAGTCTTCAGAAAAGAAGCAATGTAAATGAAATAGAAAAGGACAAAGAATACGCGGGGATGGCAAGTAATGTTTCTAATTTCATTCGCCTTTACCTTATTTCCTACCCAAATCTCCCTATTTTGTGGAGGCTTCTATGGAAAATTTTGGGGAATTTACTCAAATTTTACGAAGTAAACTAGACATAAAAAACATAATAAGAATGACGATCAGAGGGACGTACAAATTTGATGGCACAGATAAATAATACATCCATAGTGACTTTATAATATGTTAAATATATACATATATAAAACATGAGAAGGGCCTACCAAATACTAGTTACACGGGACCGTTTCGCCCCTGCCGCTTAGTCAACTTGTATTTTATTTTGATACTGTTAAACAAACAACCACAATAAACTTTCGCGACAGCTAGAAAATTGCTTGCAACTCAAAAGTTCGTTGCCCATTCACTTGTATTATACCTTAAGATATGGATCACTTTGGCCATATTCAGCAGGGATTTATGTCAAACACTACAATTTATCTCAAACTTCGGTTCACTCTCACAAATGGTTCAAATGGTTCAAATGGTTGCGGACGGAATAGAAGAAGCTTTCGCTTAACAGGCTTCCGTGTCTAGTAGCAGCGGATCACCAATACCGCCAGGCAAGAACCTAGGTATATTAACGATAAAAGAGAAAGAAAATGAATTGGTAAATCATAGTAGGATACTATCCTTAGTCCTTAAGAATAGATCAAGTCGCCTCTTAAAGGACTCCTGGGAAGTTGCTTGGACTAGCTCAGCTGTCAGCGAGTTCCAGCATTTGACAACTCTTAAGGAGTAGAAATTGTGTCTGCAGTCCGTTCTACTATGTTGTATCTCCAGTTTTTGGGTGTTACCCCTTAGGTTAGTGTTGGGACTAAGCTTAAGTAGGTGTTTAAGAGGGTGTCCAGGTGTGTTAAGGATACTGTAAGCCATTAGAATGTCACCTCTAAGACGCCTATACTCTAATGGGTAAAGGTCGAGTGATTGGAGGCGCTCATCGTAAGGTTTAAATTTGAGTCCCCGAACTGATTTCGTGGCTCGCCGTTGGATACGCTCCAGAGTGTCCTTATCCTTTTGGAGTGTAGGAGGGAATACTATGTTCCCGTACTCTAAATGGGGACGAATGAAACTATTGAAAATTATGTGAAAAGTTCTCCCGTCAAACTGACCAAAAATGCGCTTCAATGTTACCAGTGCAAGGTTTGCTCTAAAGGCATTTTTGTCATAGTTGGCGTAAGACTTTAAGTCGTAGGGCACCAGAACTCCTAAATCTTTTTCGACTCGGGATACTACTAGAAAGGAGTTTCCTAAGTTGTAACTGTAATCTGCGACGTGTCGCAGATGGACTACTTTACACTTGGAAGTGTTAAAGGTAAGTCCATTATCATCTGCCCAACTTTGAAGTCGAGTCAGATCCTCCTGAAGTGCCTGTATGTCCTCTTGGTTGCGTATCTCTCTCCAAAGTTTCACGTCATCGGCAAAGAGCAGTATGTCTGACGTTACCTGTTGAGGAAGATCATTTATATAAATCAGGAAGAGGAGAGGTCCTAGTACTGAGCCCTGGGGGACCCCACTAGAACATTCCATAGCGCGTGAGAAATTGAAGTTTACCCTGACCTTAAAATGTCGATTTATGAGGTATGAACTGAGCCAGTCAATTAAAGGTGGTTTGATTCCCAATTGTTTGAGCTTGTTAATAAGACATGTGTGGTTAACCCTATCGAAAGCTTTAGAGAAATCAAGGTAAATGATGTCTACCTTCCCCTTGCGATCAACGATGCTTGTCCATCTGTCCACCGCGGTCAGCAGGTTCGTCATACAGGAATAACCCTTCCTGAAACCATGCTGTTGGGGTGAGAAGAAATTTAAGGACAGCAGATAGTCATGTATACCATCGTATACCAGGGACTCCATGATCTTTGAAGGTATAGAGAGAAGGGCCACCGGTCGGTAACTTGAAGGTTCACTGCGTCGACCTCCTTTGAAGATTGGTGTGATATGAGCCAGCTTCCAAATATCCGGTAGTTTGCCCCGACTTAGCGAGTGTGAGAACATCACGCTAAGCGGTGTTGCTAGGATTAAAGCTGCTTCCCTCAGTATAGCAGAGTGGACCATATCTGGACCAGGAGAAGTGTCTGTTCTTAGGTGTTGTAGTTTACGGTACACCAAGTCAGCACTCAGTTTCACTACGGAAAGTCCTGTGCAGTTGCAGACAGAGCCGACATCAGTATAGTTGATGTGGGTCGGCTGAAATGTCCGGGAGTAGTGCTCAGCCAGAAGGTTAGCGGCGTCACCGTCATTATCTGTCGGGCCGTTAGGACCTAGCAGTTGAGAAACTCCAGTTTTGGCTTGACGAAGAGAGGCTGCATAACGGAATAAGCTTTTCGGATTGGAAATAAATTTGTCCATAAGCTTTAACTGGTACTGAAGCCTGTCTTCTCTTATAGCCTTCGTACATATGTTCCTTATATGTTTGTATTGCCTGTACTCGCCGTTGTTGTTGGTTCGTTTGTATTCTGCCCAACAGTGCCTTTTACGGCTTAGCAAACGAAGAGTGCGTTTTTTGATGATTGTAGGTTGCTTGTGCCTTTTGGGGACCGTTTGAGGAACTGACTGCTTAGTAGCACATGAGAGCGTGCGCAGTAAGGAGTCCCAATGAGCATCCACATCAAGTTGAGGTTGAACATCCCAATCCACCTGTTGTAGATAATCCTGTAGAGCTGACGTATTCAACCGTTTGAAGTTCCAGCGCCTGTTGTTGTCGGGATATCTTAGCTCTGTTTTGCTGACGAAACTGAAGGCTATAACGGCGTGATCGCTCTTCCCCAGGGGAGCCAGAATTGAGAGGTTGTCGACTAGAAATTCTTCATTTGTAAAAACACAGTCTAAGCGCGACGGTGTCTGACCGTTTCTCCAACGAGTGTGCGACTTCACATTTTCGTGTAGTCCCAAGTCCTCAATGAGGTTGAAGAACCGAGCTTCGATTGAATTTTCACCTCCAGTATACGTATGTTCCGCGAAGTTGACTCTAGGAAGATTGAAGTCCCCTAGAATCAGGATATGAGTAAAGCCGAGACGCGTAGAGCGGGATAGTCCCTCCAGCATGCGACTGTCATACTCGATGTCGGCAGTGGGCTTCCTATATATGACTCCGACTAAGCACCTCGAGGTAGTGGACAATCTCATAGAGCACCATAGGGATTCCTCAAGATTGTCAAACTCGTGGTTGTGGATTTGATGTACCACCAGGCCAGATCTTATGTATAGGGCTACTCCACCCCCAATTCCTGTTTTTCTGTCATTGCGAAACAGAGACATCCCAGGTATTGCTAGCTCCTGGTCCGAATACTGAGGAGATATCCAAGTTTCAGATATTCCTATCAGATGAACTTTATTAGCGTCGCTGAGTTCACTTAGTTCATCCATTTTATTTGGTAGACTCGCCACGTTCATGTATAAGCAGTTAATGCTTTCAATTTGAAACGCGTGAGCTTCTTCCTGTTTATCTATGAGAGCCTTGCGTGAGTGGACAGGTAACCCACCTATATAAGTTTTGTCTAATTGGTAGGCCCTGTCCTTTACACGTTTTTTTTGTCTTGAAGACAGTCCACAAGTGGAATGGTCAGTTCCAGCTTGCCTTTGTGCTTGATCCTGGCGTCGTATGGCCTATCCGGGTGCATATGGATCCCGGTTGGCAACCGACGTCTGTTGACACGAAATGCTTCCAGAGTTGCAGCCGCCATATGGGAGGATGGAAAAGTTATCCTCAATAGTCGGGGTCTAGGATCCCCATCCTTCTTGGCTAGTCTCATCACATGCTGAGACAGTATGTTTTTAAGCCTCAAGGACTGTTTGATGAATTTCCATTCCCGAATGTCAGAGTTTGCTTGAGTAGGGTCCATGTTTTCCGGTACACCTTGCACGATGATATTTCTTCCGCGGAAAAACTTCTCTCGAGAATCTTTAGGGACGTTTCGGATGAGATTGCGCTCAGAATATGGTATGTCAGGCAGTATTCTGACGTTCCCATCGGATTTCAGTAGATGACTGGCCAGCAGGACATCCTCTACTTCGGTAGCATTCTTGAGTGTTACACGGAGTAGTCTCGGGTGATTTTGGTGTTTAGAATCCTTTCCCCGAGTGAGCCGTGTGACCGTCAAAGGCTCTATTCTAGGGAGTTCGAGCTTTTTGTTCAGTTCACCCTAAAGCATCCTGTCATTTTTGTCCTGCAAACTGAGAGGAAGGTCAGGATTGTCTATGAGGTTCATGATTATGAGGGAGTCATCACGGACCGTTGTTGTTTTCCCAGCTCTTCCAGTGCGTTCAGATTCAGTACGTTGTTGTTTGGAGGTCGAAGCAGGTTTTTGAATCGTAGGCTTTTTAATAACCGGGCGGACATTTTTGGGGGTAGACTGAGCGATCAAAGCACCAGTTGATGTCCGTACAACACTTGGGATGTCAACCTTGGACGGTGACACCTGGTCCTTATTAGCTCTGTTGGCGTGGTTACAGTCACCTGCCGAGTTTTTAGGAACCACCGTTGCGTTTGAGGACCCTGAACTGGGAGATCCAATTTTAGTGAGGGAATCAATTATTGTCGACGTAATGATGGTGCTGAGTTTCAACATGTCATCATTAGTGCTAATGCGCGTTCCATCGATGGTTGACTTGTCAACATCCCTGTTCTTATTTTCGTTACGCGCCCTCGTTTGCCTACCTATTTTATGGCTATCTGTTTCCAAGTTTACTGACAATTTGTTCCGCAGACCTGTCAGTAGAACAATGATATTGCTCAGCAGCACTACAGCGTCCGTGTTGCACGTAACGCACACCCACTTACGGTCCGATTTGCTGAGTCTTTTGTAAGCCGTTGACGTAAGATCTGTGCACGTTTCGTGAAACCAACCTTTGCAGTTGTCACACTGCATGCCAGATGTAACAGCGAAACGGCATCCAGGTCTTTTACATGAATTTTTCATGGCTGTATTTACGTAAACTGTGCTTAAGACCGTTAAAAATACACTAAAAACCACACTAAAACGGGAAAAATGTATAAAAACGGATGAGATAAAATGAAATAGCCTTTACGTGAAAAACTGAAAATAAACCGAATAGTAAGCTGAGGCAAAACCGCAGTTAACTATTAAATTGGGTGAAACTCAAAAAAAAGTAATCTACCGAACTTGTAGCTCAGAATAGATTGTTTAGATCAGAAATGGTACTTTTGTTGCGTAAGAACACAGCAAAAGTTTGAGAAATGCAAACCACGTTAGGACTAAACTTCCCGTTCGAAAAGCGCCCATCTGTTTCATATATTTTTACTTTAAAGATGGACAAAAAAATATGCACCAATTATTTTTAGACTTTGCTGTGGATAGTCTTCGGTTTTCTTCCCATGCGGATCTCTGCTGGGGACATTCGCTATGGCAACGTCTCATTTGATATTGCTCGGTACACGTATAAGAAATTCTGCAACGCGTCCGCTGGCGTCCCCTCCCATTTTGACTTAGCCAAAGCTCTTTTGAACGTATCCACAAACCTTTCATCTTGCGCTTTGGACTGCGGGTGGTATGGTGGCGACCGTAAGTGCTTTATGTCTAGCCGTTGACAGAATGACTGGAACTGGCAGGAGGTGAAATGAGAACCGTTGTCAGATAAAATGGCATCCGGTATACCACTTCAGGAGAAAATTTTTGTGAGGATTTGTGTTGCATTAGTCGCCATTGACGATATTATAGGGTTGATTTCTGGCCATTTCGAAAGGGCTACGACTACAACTAGATACATGGTTCCGTTAATCGAGCCTGCAAAGTCGACGTGTATCCTGGACCAAAGATCATCAGGTTGTGGCCATGAAACTGGTGGAACTTTGTTGTTCACCTTTGCCGCTTGCTGACAACGTATATATTTTCCAGCCAGTTCTGTTATATGTTGGTCCATTAGCGGCCAATATGCATGACTCCTGGCTATGGATTTCATTCGCCTAACCCCCGGATGACCAAGGTGGAACAGTTTCAGCATTTTGCACTAAGGGATTCTGGTACAACCACTCTTTCTCCGAACATCAAGCAGTCGTGTGCAATGCATAGCGAGTCACGCCGCTGATACAGCTGTTTCATGTCACCGTCAAACATCTCAGACGTTCAACCGTTGGTGACATAGCTCGTAGTCATCTTGATGATGTCGGTTGCAGATGCCGGCAAAGCTCATATAGCGGTCGTCAGATAACATTCGGCGTGGTCTTTCGCTGGCAGATATGCGATTACCGTGTATTCCTCGGCCACCAACTGGTCACCAATGTGTCGTGACAAGTCATCCGCCTGACCAAATAGTCGAGTCCGTCGGTACTGGATCTCGAAATCATACCACAAAAGTGCTAAAGCCCATCTCTGAAGACGACTTGCAGAATGAGCTGAAATGCCAGATTTCGAGTGAAGGCTTGTGATCTGTGATAAGGGTGAATCTCTGACCATATAGGAACTTGTGGAAGCGGCGCACAGTAAACACAAGCGCTAGAGCTTCTTTTTCTTTCTGGTTGTATTTTTTTCTGCTGGGTTAGTGTGCTGGATGCATGCATAACGGCTTTTTCCAACGCATCCGGAAACTGATGTGAGATAATAGCGCCTAGGCCATGCGCTGAAGCGTCTGCGGCTACGATTATCGACATGGCTGCATCGTAGTGTGCCAACGGCAATTTCGAACAAGTAGTGGAATTCAGTTTACAAAATCCCGCGTCACATTGTTTAGTCCAATTCCAAGAGCTGTTCTTCTGCAGTATGCTTTTCAGTGGAATGCGAATATCATGCATCGATGGAACCAACGCTGAGTAGTAGCTGACAAGTCCCAGGAAAGAACGTAATGCCGAAACATTAGTGGGAGTTGATGTGAACCGGGGAACAAGAAGCCCTGACAAACTACGAAGGCTATTTTTCGGAACGTTATTTCATTTTATTCAAAGCTTGTAAAACACTGATATTTATTTTTGTTCCTAATCTATTCTACAGAACATAAGCTTTGGTTCGAGGTATCATTCACTGTCATATCTTTTTCTATTCCGAAGCTTTTGTAATTTAAACATATTATTTTGCACCCTATCTTCTACTCTAATTCCAAGCTTTGGACATAATTGTGTTTTTCCTAATTATTGTACGTTGCGGTCGGGTTATTCACTTATTTATTTATGTACCTTTTTACACCAATCTGAATTCAGTGAAATCAGGAATAGATCGAGTAGTGTTCCAGTTGTCTTGTCTTCTCTCATTCGTGTGCTTGCCCACCAATCAAGTGACAGAATAGTTTTCTTCTCTCTACCCCATCTCGAACTCACGCGTACTAGTCTCAAGGTTAAGCCGATCAGCCTATCGCATCAAGGTCGAAATCTGGATTAGACAAGTATCCTCGGCACCAAAAGTGGGTAGACAAACCAAGGTTATAACAGGAGCGAGCATCAGTTTGATAGCTCGGATATTCTCGGGATCCGGTCTGTAGCCGTCGGCATCGAAAATGAACCACAAGTACTTTACCGACTGTAAATAAGACTGGCATTTCTCCTGGCGTAACTGGAACCCGTTGTCGTTGATGCGTTGCAATGCCAATGTCGTGCGTTCTCGTAGCTGTTCTAATGTCGTCGCTACAATTCAAATGTCACTTAGATAAGCCGCGACTCATGAGATACCTGGTAGGATGGTGTTCATTGGTTGCTGGAAAATAGATGGGGTAGTTTTGACCCCGAAAGCTAGACGGTTATACTGGAACAAACCACGATGTGTATTGATAGTTAGCAGTTCTCTACTTCCATTTGCAAATAAGCATAAGTTAAATCCAGTTTAGCGAAAAACCTTCCTCCATTCAGCATGGTAAATAGGTCTGCGGGACCAGGCAGGGGATAATGATGTTGTTCCAGAGCTGCATTGAGACCTGTTGAAAAGTCAGCAGATATACGTATCGTGCCGTTGACCTTCTTGGTAGCAAGTATAGGTGCTGCCCATGCAGAGTAGGAAACGGGAGTAATAACTCCTTTTTGTTGAAACGATTCAATTCTGCTCATGCAGAAATATATTATTATATTATATATTATATTATCTGCTGTTTGCAATGTTGCATGAGGCACAGGTCTCTTTGGACAAAAAGCAGGCTTAGCCCCAGTTTTCAATCGAAGTGTTGCTTTCATGGCAGAACACTGACTCAATCCAGGTTGAAAAATAGTTTAAAACTGCACCATTAAGTTCCTCGTATATGCTTCCGAGTCATGTGGTTGTTGTCGTTGATCGGGTTGTGATACCAGGTTGTATGTGGTATTCAGCGGGACATCAACTAAATTTAACTGATCGAACCAATCTAACACGAGTAAATTTAGGTCAGCTGGCGTTATGTAACATACCCCAACAAGTGCCGAATCACGGAAAGTAAAGCAGGTGAAGGTAATTACGACACGCAGCACCAGGCTTTCGCATTGTACGCTGCAAGTTTGGGGTGCCCATTTTAGTCCAAATCTTAAGTGAGAGGATAGTGACATCTAATGCTGTACCTGCTCATGAAGAAATATATTATTATTATTATCTATTTGCAATCTAGATGAATGCCCATTAATATTAACAGTAATAAATTTCCTCTCACCTGGTGATGAGCTTTGACATGAAGATACTAAGCTCAATGAATTAGTGCAGGATCTAGGAAGGGTCTTTTTGGTATTTCTGGATTGACTCGGATTCTTCTTCCTCAGACGAAACCCATCCTTACGACCAATAACCTTACACTTCTTGCAGCGATGTTGCTTAAATAGGCAGTTTCGAACGTCGTGGCATGCACCACATTGCCAGCAAGGAGTAGGGGGATTCGCTTTAGTCTGTCGTCTCGAGCTGGAGTGGGATGCACTTGATAAGTCTTGCAATTACAACGCTATAATCGGTTTCTAAGCTATTCTTGTAACCCCCAGGCTAGAACTATACAGCGACCTGAACACAAAAGAGAAGGCGAAAAGTATGCGAAAGTACTTCACTCCAAAGGTTCATGTTAATACAGAAAACATAGGGTTTTTTAATTTTCCAAATGTCCTTGGGTTGCTCGAAAATTTCTGGAATGCTACTAAACATAGTAGCGGTATAACAACCAACCAATCAGAACCTCTACATATGACATTTCACATCCTTGATGTTTCTGGCTAAACTCCATGTGAACGCTGATTGGATGAAATGCTTCTTAAGGTTTCCTGATCCTTGCGTGTCTTTTGAGACGATTTTTCTGAATCATCCCAACAGTAGTGGATGAAGCAGGGACGTATTTGTTCTTGTAAGGTGTCTGTTGCACTGCTTGAACTTCAGATCGGCTAGACCCACCACTCTGGACCATAGAAGTGTCTCGTTGCAGATTAATGAGACGTTGGTATTCATTAGATATATCACTCAGGGTGAGTTTCGGCTCTTGATCCAACCGACTTAGTAGCCTTATTCGTAACTCCCTGATCTTTTGGTGCTGCAGGCTGCAAATGAGGATCAGGGCTTTAAGCTGATCTTCAGTCAAAGACTTTAACGGGAAGCGTTCGCATTCACGGTTGACGACGCTCACATGCGTAAGGAAACCATCATCTTCGTTCATAGTAAGCTTCAAGCATCGATAACGAGTATTAAACAGTGACGAGTTATCGCTAAAATGTTGGCTTATTGTTTGAACCGTGTCTGCAAATGATCAGTCACGTGAGTTCGAAGGCAGGATCAGATTGTAATACTTGTCCGGCTCAGTTGCAACCAATTTACGAAGTAGCGGCCTCACTTTCCAAGCATCATCTTAATTGGCGAAATCAAGTTTAAATAGATCTTCATAACGCCTGAACCACATCTCAAAAGTAACATTAGCATCAAGATCGTAATGGAATTCGCCCATACCATTTGCGATGCCATCTACTGATGGTGCCGTAGTTGAACTAGACATTCTCTGTTGTGAGGGAGGAGTGACCTTGTTCTCGTTCAACGCTCTCATCAATTTCAGCTGCTGCTCAAGTAACAGTTCAAGTTTGGAAGGGTCCATAATTGAAAAAAAACCACCGTCGCCAGTTGTTAGGTTTGGTCGTCGCTAATTGTTGTGCCGGAAAAACGCTGATCACTTATACTTAGAACGAGGGACCTCTGTACCGTATAATACCGTTAGTATGGCGAAATACTTGGCGTTATTCATTGTCAACCAAACAGAATGTTTTAGCTTGTTTTGATTAATGTTGGACATTGCTGAGGGAAACATTACTCAGAATAGTGTTCATTCTGGGTCCGAGTATGTAGTAGTTCGAATGGATACTGCAACGTCCTTTATCCATTTGCCCAATAATGCACCGAAGAGAAATTTCATCGGTCTAGATTAAGGCCCTGACATTATAGACCAAACGGTTCAATGTCGAGGCTAGAAATGCATAAGTCCAAATCGAGACAAATGGACCAACACCAGTGAGAAAGAGAAGACGAGTCAACTGGAACACTACCGAATATTTTACTGGTTCGGATTAGTGTGAGAAGATATATTAATCAATAGATGTTAGTCATGATCATAACGCACAAACAATTAGAAATATATATCTATGTCCGAATTGAACAGTAGGATAGTGACGTTAATTACATGAGGTGACTTTTAGATTACAGTAACCTTGCAATAGAACATGGTATGGCATTAAGCGAAATTTTGTGGTTCATAGAATAAATCACGAATAAAACCAAACATCAGCATGTTGCAGATTTTGGGTTAAGTGAAATAACGTCCTAAAAATAACTTCTTTCCTCGTCATGGCCTCTACTTCTCTATTCTTATCATATGCTATGAGTCTCAATATTAGTTCAGGTGTCAATAAACGTTCTTGATTCCGTCCACCATAAAATAATATTCACTTATGAAGAGTGCATTCCAAGTGGCATTGCTAATGTTAACTTTTACGAACAGCAGAATGATATGACTTCATAAACTAGATCCAGAATGAGTGACTGTTCTCCAAATGTCTTTATTTCAGTTTGATTAGGCGCATTTATAGAATATTGTCAGGTGTACATGTTGGTGCATAACGAGCAGCCAAAATCCTCTATATACTGTTCGAAATGATGAAATTGAAAAATTCATTTGTTGACACAGATGGATTGTATACACTAACCATGGTAGGAACATTGGCACTCTGACTCCCTTCTCTTTGTAATGAACCATCTAAGTAACTGATGGACAGTGGTACCAACGAGTGCACTACGTTAAGTTTTGAAGAACGTCCATATTAAATAACAAATATTTCATTCTGGAAAAATTCGATCCTCTACTAACATCACCAACCAGAACTAAATGAATCATGTACGCATCAGTTAATAACATTTGCACAAAGTGGTAAGTAGTTCCATAGGTAGTACTAGATGATTGTCATTCCATCACATAAAAAATAGAGTCTAATATTCAAAGAATTGAAAGTATTTTTTGAATTACTCTATTCGAATGGAGTGGTATGGCGACTACCGAGACAAATCTGAGGTAACCATAGTGTAATAGACTTATTTACATTTGATGCTACGACAGTGGGCTTCAAGACAATCTTAGAACCATTTTTAACATCTTCTTGTGCAGTAAAGACACATTCATCAGTTTGAAAAGTAATTTTTATATAAGTTGCTGATCTAATTTAGAGTCATTTATTACAACAGTCAGGCGGTTGAGAATTTTAGTATGTAGTTGTGCACGGACTAGTAAGTAGAAGCCTGTATCTGGAGCTGTGATATGAAATCTAATGTCGACTTATTCGGAACAGGAAGTAGTTTGTAGAACTGTGCCTTCTCGTGTGATTTGAATGACATAATGTGAAGATAGCCTGTAGGTAATATCTCTGGTATATTGAATGGAGGTCAGATAGGTTTGTCAAGGTATATAAGATTCTTTAGGGCTTATAGGGTTTTCGTCTGGTAATGGTCATGAAATAAATCAGTATTTTATCTTTTTTGAAGTTATGCGTCAAACAGAAAGAGTCGAAAATTCCCAGTAATCTATCCTTTCTTGCTGTGACACTCACACAGTGGCACCGTATATGAACTTGAAAAAGTTCAGCGAGTCACTATATTTCCCAAATGAGCTAAACATTCGACAAACTTAATCGGGAATTCGAATTTGAAACAGAAGGAATGGAATTGTATTGTCTTACAAACATTTGATAATACACTAGCTATATTCACCATCTACCGTAAAAAGATTTATATTTACTCAAGTCACTGTGTTGCACCATCTCTAGTACCTCAACCAGGGAGTCATGAAAGATGATGATTGAGTCATCGTCGTTGTTCTCGCACACACAATACCGAGGCTCTCCATTACGAACATGGTGTTGCAACTGAATGCCTTCGGAAACAACGATGATCAAACATGGTGAGTCGTCTAACATCATCAACTCGAAAAGACCAGGTTTCACAAGTGTGGAGCAGAAATGGTCTCGCCGACGCGTTATAGATCCGACCTTTTTTATAGCCAGACCAACATCACGAAAACACAGATGGCCCAGATTGGCAAAAGCCACTTTGGCTTTCACTATACGTGAATCGATCTCATCACTTAATCCACCAGTGACACTTATGAAGCTACTCAGATAAACGAACTTCTACCTGCTCACTACCCATGGTAAGTGCAAGATCAAGGTCCTTCCAGTCTTGTAAAAGTACTTTGCACTTCGAAAGTGCTTCATAAGTGTCACTGGTGGATTAAGTGATGAGATCGATTCACGTATAGTGAAAGCCAAAGTGGCTTTTGCCAATCTGGGCCATCTGTGTTTTCGTGATGTTGGTCTGGCTATAAAAAAGGTCGGATCTATAACGCGTCGGCGAGACCATTTCTGCTCCACACTTGTGAAACCTGGTCTTTTCGAGTTGATGATGTTAGACGACTCACCATGTTTGATCATCGTTGTTTCCGAAGGCATTCAGTTGCAACACCATGTTCGTAATGGAGAGACTCGGTATTGTGTGTGCGAGAACAACGACGATGACTCAATCATCATCTTTCATGACTCCCTGGTTGAGGTACTAGAGATGGTGCAACACAGTGACTTGAGTAAATATAAATCTTTTTACGGTAGATGGTGAATATAGCTAGTGTATTATCAAATGTTTGTAAGACAATACAATTCCATTCCTTCTGTTTCAAATTCGAATTCCCGATTAAGTTTGTCGAATGTTTAGCTCATTTGGGAAATATAGTGACTCGCTGAACTTTTTCAAGTTCATATACGGTGCCACTGTGTGAGTGTCACAGCAAGAAAGGATAGATTACTGGGAATTTTCGACTCTTTCTGTTTGACGCATAACTTCAAAAAAGATAAAATACTGATTTATTTCATGACCATTACCAGACGAAAACCCTATAAGCCCTAAAGAATCTTATATACCTTGACAAACCTATCTGACCTCCATTCAATATACCAGAGATATTACCTACAGGCTATCTTCACATTATGTCATTCAAATCACACGAGAAGGCACAGTTCTACAAACTACTTCCTGTTCCGAATAAGTCGACATTAGATTTCATATCACAGCTCCAGATACAGGCTTCTACTTACTAGTCCGTGCACAACTACATACTAAAATTCTCAACCGCCTGACTGTTGTAATAAATGACTCTAAATTAGATCAGCAACTTATATAAAAATTACTTTTCAAACTGATGAATGTGTCTTTACTGCACAAGAAGATGTTAAAAATGGTTCTAAGATTGTCTTGAAGCCCACTGTCGTAGCATCAAATGTAAATAAGTCTATTACACTATGGTTACCTCAGATTTGTCTCGGTAGTCGCCATACCACTCCATTCGAATAGAGTAATTCAAAAAATACTTTCAATTCTTTGAATATTAGACTCTATTTTTTATGTGATGGAATGACAATCATCTAGTACTACCTATGGAACTACTTACCACTTTGTGCAAATGTTATTAACTGATGCGTACATGATTCATTTAGTTCTGGTTGGTGATGTTAGTAGAGGATCGAATTTTTCCAGAATGAAATATTTGTTATTTAATATGGACGTTCTTCAAAACTTAACGTAGTGCACTCGTTGGTACCACTGTCCATCAGTTACTTAGATGGTTCATTACAAAGAGAAGGGAGTCAGAGTGCCAATGTTCCTACCATGGTTAGTGTATACAATCCATCTGTGTCAACAAATGAATTTTTCAATTTCATCATTTCGAACAGTATATAGAGGATTTTGGCTGCTCGTTATGCACCAACATGTACACCTGACAATATTCTATAAATGCGCCTAATCAAACTGAAATAAAGACATTTGGAGAACAGTCACTCATTCTGGATCTAGTTTATGAAGTCATATCATTCTGCTGTTCGTAAAAGTTAACATTAGCAATGCCACTTGGAATGCACTCTTCATAAGTGAATATTATTTTATGGTGGACGGAATCAAGAACGTTTATTGACACCTGAACTAATATTGAGACTCATAGCATATGATAAGAATAGAGAAGTAGAGGCCATGACGAGGAAAGAAGTTATTTTTAGGACGTTATTTCACTTAACCCAAAAGCTGCAACATGCTGATGTTTGGTTTTATTCGTGATTTATTCTATGAACCACAAAATTTCGCCTAATGCCATACCATGTTCTATTGCAAGGTTACTGTAATCTAAAAGTCACCTCATGTAATTAACGTCACTATCCTACTGTTCAATTCGGACATAGATATATATTTCTAATTGTTTGTGCGTTATGATCATGACTAACATCTATTGATTAATATATCTTCTCACACTAATCCGAACCAGTAAAATATTCAGTAGTGTTCCAGTTGACTCGTCTTCTCTTTCTCACTGGTGTTGGTCCATTTGTCTCGATTTGGACTTATGCATTTCTAGCCTCGACATTGAACCGTTTGGTCTATAATGTCAGGGCCTTAATCTAGACCGATGAAATTTCTCTTCGGTGCATTATTGGGCAAATGGATAAAGGACGTTGCAGTATCCATTCGAACTACTACATACTCAGACCCAGAATGAACACTATTCTGAGTAATGTTTCCCTCAGCAATGTCCAACAGTAATCAAAACAAGCTAAAACATTCTGTTTGGTTGACAATGAATAACGCCAAGTATTTCGCCATACTAACGGTATTATACGGTACAGAGGTCCCTCGTTCTAAGTATAAGTGATCAGCGTTTTTCCGGCACAACAATTAGCGACGACCAAACCTAACAACTGGCGACGGTGGTTTTTTTTCAATTATGGACCCTTCCAAACTTGAACTGTTACTTGAGCAGCAGCTGAAATTGATGAGAGCGTTGAACGAGAACAAGGTCACTCCTCCCTCACAACAGAGAATGTCTAGTTCAACTACGGCACCATCAGTAGATGGCATCGCAAATGGTATGGGCGAATTCCATTACGATCTTGATGCTAATGTTACTTTTGAGATGTGGTTCAGGCGTTATGAAGATCTATTTAAACTTGATTTCGCCAATTAAGATGATGCTTGGAAAGTGAGGCCGCTACTTCGTAAATTGGTTGCAACTGAGCCGGACAAGTATTACAATCTGATCCTGCCTTCGAACTCACGTGACTGATCATTTGCAGACACGGTTCAAACAATAAGCCAACATTTTAGCGATAACTCGTCACTGTTTAATACTCGTTATCGATGCTTGAAGCTTACTATGAACGAAGATGATGGTTTCCTTACGCATGTGAGCGTCGTCAACCGTGAATGCGAACGCTTCCCGTTAAAGTCTTTGACTGAAGATCAGTTTAAAGCCCTGATCCTCATTTGCAGCCTGCAGCACCAAAAGATCAGGGAGTTACGAATAAGGCTACTAAGTCGGTTGGATCAAGAGCCGAAACTCACCCTGAGTGATATATCTAATGAATACCAACGTCTCATTAATCTGCAACGAGACACTTCTATGGTCCAGAGTGGTGGGTCTAGCCGATCTGAAGTTCAAGCAGTGCAACAGACACCTTACAAGAACAAATACGTCCCTGCTTCATCCACTACTGTTGGGATGATTCAGAAAAATCGTCTCAAAAGACACGCAAGGATCAGGAAACCTTAAGAAGCATTTCATCCAATCAGCGTTCACATGGAGTTTAGCCAGAAACATCAAGGATGTGAAATGTCATATGTAGAGGTTCTGATTGGTTGGTTGTTATACCGCTACTATGTTTAGTAGCATTCCAGAAATTTTCGAGCAACCCAAGGACATTTGGAAAATTAAAAAACCCTATGTTTTCTGTATTAACATGAACCTTTGGAGTGAAGTACTTTCGCATACTTTTCGCCTTCTCTTTTGTGTTCAGGTCGCTGTATAGTTCTAGCTTGGGGGTTACAAGAATAGCTTAGAAACCGATTATAGCGTTGTAATTGCAAGACTTATCAAGTGCATCCCACTCCAGCTCGAGACGACAGACTAAAGCGAATCCCCCTACTCCTTGCTGGCAATGTGGTGCATGCCACGACGTTCGAAACTGCCTATTTAAGCAACATCGCTGCAAGAAGTGTAAGGTTATTGGTCGTAAGGATGGGTTTCGTCTGAGGAAGAAGAATCCGAGTCAATCCAGAAATACCAAAAAGACCCTTCCTAGATCCTGCACTAATTCATTGAGCTTAGTATCTTCATGTCAAAGCTCATCACCAGGTGAGAGGAAATTTATTACTGTTAATATTGATGGGCATTCATCTAGATTGCAAATAGATAATAATAATAATATATTTCTTCATGAGCAGGTACAGCATTAGATGTCACTATCCTCTCACTTAAGATTTGGACTAAAATGGGCACCCCAAACTTGCAGCGTACAATGCGAAAGCCTGGTGCTGCGTGTCGTAATTACCTTCACCTGCTTTACTTTCCGTGATTCGGCACTTGTTGGGGTATGTTACATAACGCCAGCTGACCTAAATTTACTCGTGTTAGATTGGTTCGATCAGTTAAATTTAGTTGATGTCCCGCTGAATACCACATACAACCTGGTATCACAACCCGATCAACGACAACAACCACATGACTCGGAAGCATATACGAGGAACTTAATGGTGCAGTTTTAAACTATTTTTCAACCTGGATTGAGTCAGTGTTCTGCCATGAAAGCAACACTTCGATTGAAAACTGGGGCTAAGCCTGCTTTTTGTCCAAAGAGACCTGTGCCTCATGCAACATTGCAAACAGCAGATAATATAATATATAATATAATAATATATTTCTGCATGAGCAGAATTGAATCGTTTCAACAAAAAGGAGTTATTACTCCCGTTTCCTACTCTGCATGGGCAGCACCTATACTTGCTACCAAGAAGGTCAACGGCACGATACGTATATCTGCTGACTTTTCAACAGGTCTCAATGCAGCTCTGGAACAACATCATTATCCCCTGCCTGGTCCCGCAGACCTATTTGCCATGCTGAATGGAGGAAGGTTTTTCGCTAAACTGGATTTAACTTATGCTTATTTGCAAATGGAAGTAGAGAACTGCTAACTATCAATACACATCGTGGTTTGTTCCAGTATAACCGTCTAGCTTTCGGGGTCAAAACTACCCCATCTATTTTCCAGCAACCAATGAACACCATCCTATCAGGTATCTCATGAGTCGCGGCTTATCTAAGTGACATTTGAATTGTAG
The DNA here is from genome assembly GCA_946903255.1 of Schistosoma spindalis. Taxonomy (NCBI): domain Eukaryota; kingdom Metazoa; phylum Platyhelminthes; class Trematoda; order Strigeidida; family Schistosomatidae; genus Schistosoma; species Schistosoma spindalis. The sequence goes on from OX336416.1 coordinate 1,987,838, forward strand.
CGACGACATTAGAACAGCTACGAGAACGCACGACATTGGCATTGCAACGCATCAACGACAACGGGTTCCAGTTACGCCAGGAGAAATGCCAGTCTTATTTACAGTCGGTAAAGTACTTGTGGTTCATTTTCGATGCCGACGGCTACAGACCGGATCCCGAGAATATCCGAGCTATCAAACTGATGCTCGCTCCTGTTATAACCTTGGTTTGTCTACCCACTTTTGGTGCCGAGGATACTTGTCTAATCCAGATTTCGACCTTGATGCGATAGGCTGATCGGCTTAACCTTGAGACTAGTACGCGTGAGTTCGAGATGGGGTAGAGAGAAGAAAACTATTCTGTCACTTGATTGGTGGGCAAGCACACGAATGAGAGAAGACAAGACAACTGGAACACTACTCGATCTATTCCTGATTTCACTGAATTCAGATTGGTGTAAAAAAGTACATAAATAAATAAGTGAATAACCCGACCGCAACGTACAATAATTAGGAAAAACACAATTATGTCCAAAGCTTGGAATTAGAGTAGAAGATAGGGTGCAAAATAATATGTTTAAATTACAAAAGCTTCGGAATAGAAAAAGATATGACAGTGAATGATACATACATTGTGTTGTCACAGGATGCCTTCGGAAACAACGATGATCAAACATGGTGAGTCGTCTAACATCATCAACTCGAAAAGACCAGGTTTCACAAGTGTGGAGCAGAAATGGTCTCGCCGACGCGTTATAGATCCGACCTTTTTTATAGCCAGACCAACATCACGAAAACACAGATGGCCCAGATTGGCAAAAGCCACTTTGGCTTTCACTATACGTGAATCGATCTCATCACTTAATCCACCAGTGACACTTATGAAGCTACTCACTACCCATGGTAAGCGCAAGATCAAGGTCCTTCCAGTCTTGTAAAAGTACTTTACACTTCGAAAGTGCAAAGCACATATTATACTTACGGATACTAATTGCCAACTGTTTAAGTGAGTATTGTATGGATTGGGTATCATCTCACAGTAAAACAATATCATATGCATACTTAAAGACAGTCTGACCGATGTTGTCGAGGAGGCGGACTTGTTTAACTGTTCTTCAATAAGCTCTGCCCATCGATCATGTGGTTGGTAGATGTTAGCGGTGCCGTCATCCCAACGTGTTGTTCCGCTCGCGCCAAAATTCCTGCTGCCAGTGACTCGGATAAATTGGTAGAGCTTCCGGTACTTACCAGGTTCAGATGCTGCCCTCAACTCACTGGCACGCCCCTATCATGAGGATCCTTGGTCCTTGCGCAAGCCTAGTCCGATTTCAACAAGTAACAGTCTTCGTGGTCACTCGCGGTCATCGAGAGTAAACAGACGGGCTTCAATCAGTTACAAGAAGCTTGAAAAAAACAAGTGCTTACAAGTCGTAAGAGACTTTACTCGCCATTTATCTAAGTAGATCGCTTGCTATCGAAATATGCATGTCGTTATTTACGGCATATAATTGTCGCCTTAACTCGCAATAGCGAATAACGGGACTAAATAAGTCAAATACAAGAATGAAGTTTGGGCACATTGGATAAGGCGTGTAAGCCGACTTGTTCTGACTCAGCGTCGGTCGATATTCATGGTCACACAAAAATTAGTTACCGACATGTGACGAGCAAAATAAAAAGTGCACACATATACACTCATAACAAAGTCAAAATGTAACTCAAGAAGAATGAATAGATTGTCCTGTCCGGGAGCAAGAATAAGCTGTGGGCTTTACATGGCAACGAATACCACAGCCTCATGCCGTTGCAGCCAAGGGTTATCTATACTTTTCAGTGGGATGGTAGCTAGCCTTAAAAGCAGCTCGGTTCGATATCTAGTTGCAAGGGAGACCGTAACTAGTTTGTTGACATCGACCTGTCTAGGACGATGAATTTGTTGACTACTGAGGCGTAAGGGGAGATTATCGCAAACAAGGGCATGATCAAAAACCGGATAGGTACTCTAAAAAGAGCGACAGTTTTGTACATAACCACGCAAGCGGTGGCTTACTGCGACGTGATCAATTCGAGTCCAGGATTCAGATGCAGAGGAAGGACGCCAGGCAACACATCGATGATGACTGTGACGGTAGTTGGTGCTAGCCATAATCAGGTTGTAGTCTGCACACAGTTGCAGTAGACGTTCACCATTATTTGATCTGCGTCCAACAAGTCCCTATCGACTCTGCTCTGTGCCTAGTAAACCGGCTTGAGCATTCAATCTCCGGCTAGTTTGACATCTGTCGAAAGTACTTTTCCTAGAACTGTTAACTGGGGGTAAAACTCATCCTTGATCGCATCTGTACTGCAATCTGTTGAAGCGTAGGTGGAAATGACGAGAAGACATCGTCTCTTATTTTGATGGAGCTTTCTAATCCAACAGCACATAACCGACTGCTAATGGGGACCTAACCAATAAACCTTGCTTCAGAACTTAGTGTAACAACGCCAGCAAAACTGGACGTAGCTACAGGGTCCCTGGGTAAACGCATATATGACAGGTTTTGAAGCGACAGATGGAAAGAGAATCCATTGTATTTTACTAGTCTTGAATATGGGTCTCGGATACATGACAGACGTCGATATTAAGACGTCCTAATGATACAGTCAACCCTGTCTGTTGTCCAATTTGCATTAGTGTTGTACTATTTAAACTTGGATCAATTTTATTTTGGTTATTTATTCTCTGAAGAAATGCCTTACATTAAGTCACGAAACGTCAGGAAATCTAATTTTCTACTCATTGGGATATTACAAATATTTATTTATAACAATCAACCCTATGCTCAATTTATTCGAAACTATCAAATTAAACCTTGGTAATGATACCTATAGTGTCCGAATGTTGAAGAAACCAGATTGAGTGGCATATGTAGTTTCGGAAAGACTGTTTCAGTATTCATAGTCGTTGGTAGCATTCGCCTTCCGACTAGTCAGTGACTTGAGATCGTCTAGATAGGACAGGTTTCGGGTTGTGGAAAAAGATCTCTATATTGACACCGAATTTTCTTGAGGATTTTCCCAGTATTTCCCAAATTTAAAGTCTATTTCCCCTATTTTGTTTGCCTGGAAACTAACGAATAGTGAAACCGTCAAGGATAAGGAATGAAAGAAGTGATTTGCCAAACTAGAGCACTTGTGTAGAGAAAATTAAACATAAGGACTATGTTTAAATCACATTAATTTCGGAATAAAAGAACATGACAGTAATTTATAAATCAATCAAAAGTCTGTGATTTATGGTTCAATTTGAAGATCACTCATCCAACTTGATTTGTAAAATCTGCAAGAATGTCCTTAATCAACAACCGCGTTATCAATTATAACCCGGGAACAAAAGATTATATTTATTTAGAAGTACAGTAATAACACAGAATTACTACCATTTACAACTGTGAATAGTTAAGCGTTCAGACACCAATTAAATCGTCAAAAGTAAGGAGAGAATGAGCCTACCGCAGACAAGCAAATAAGAACAAGATTACAGGAAGTCGGAAAACATAGATGCTTCAAGGGGATTATTGACAATCAAAAGAAAATAAAGTTTGAATATACAGTTGAAAAGTAAACAAGTCATTCATGATAAGGTGTTAAAGTGGAACACACCAGAATAAACAAAGAACTGAAAAGAACAATAATCAGAGTTATGGTTACAGAAATAAATTAGTAAAACGAGAATATAAAAAAGGGGAAAGTCTTCCGCCAAACCAAAGAAATGTAATTTATAGTAACAGTACACACGTCATCTAATTGACTGTACCTTGAGCTACCGATCATAATTAAGTAGTACAATATCAAACAAAGAAAAACACTACCGTTTCACGACACTGGACAGTTTTATAATGTAATTTCAGTCATATTTTATTAATTGAACTTCTAATATAGGTTTCAATTTATTATTATTATTTGGACACATAGATATTGGTACAAGGAGGCACCAAATACATATGCGCCACACAAATCTTATTTGATTTGTGTGAGGGCTGCGATACTGCCCGGGTGCCCAAACCGAAGCAGGCGGTTCCAATTTAATCATTAGTTGTTTTTACAAGTGAAGCCTATCTGAAATTTAAACTCATAAGATACTCTGCAATAGATGATTAGTAGAATGTCTAGAGCTAATATACATAAATTAAATATATGTAGGTTTTTTCAAGTGAAACACCACAATATGACTGTCAGTATAGAAAAACACCAGTCGAACTGAAATTAACAGAATACAAAATTATAGCAGATCAGGCGTTTGAGATAAAAAGTAGCGAATAAAGATCAAATTAGTTCCTCAAACACAATATTTTAGTACAAACTTATGGTTCCTCTTATTGACAAAATACCTTTGGGACTTCACGGAATATACGTATTAATTATCCTTACTGTTTTAATAAAATCATACTGACAACTCAATACATTTTTCCTGTTAAAATTTGGCAGTTCATTTTATTTAATAATTAACACCACACTATAGATGGTCAATACCATTGTGAGGATGAGAGTTTAATATATAAACATAATGCTTGTTAAGTTTAAATGCAAAAAAAGCATCAATTATTTTATTCTCGAACTTATAAATGTAAAACTGAACCTCCATGATCATTAGCATATTTTATCTTTTTCTTGCACAACCTATTTTTTATTCTTTATAAGTACAGGAAAATCCAGAACAATTACAAGTACAATGCAGTTAAAAAGCCTTAGTTCCCAGACCATAACCTTAAAGTGGATGTAAATATTGGATTCATTAATATCAGACTAAAGGATAGGCTGCTTTCACAGCGGCAGGGCTCATCATCTTAAATTAAACGAACTGCTTACCAAAGCAAATCAAAATCAATAAGTAGTTTTCGTAAGTACCTTCAACTACATTTGTAAATTTTCAAAGAACATGCACTAGGTTTGTATTTACAAATATCCAAAAAAGCAGGAAGCCAAAAAGTACTATAGCTCTAAACAGTCAATTAGCTCAACACTGTGTCGAAAATGAGGATATTGTCGATGTGTTTCGACAATCATTCATTATGATAAAAATTGAAATCTGGCTTTATAAAATCTAAGCTGCAATCATAGTTGAATTCAAGGAATAAGTCTCTCGGGTATGATGACAACCTATGGTTTAGTAAGAAAAATGACTAAGTAACGATTCCCACGTATTACTGACTAACAATCTTACCAGGTTATTAGAGTTCGGTGGTAATAGACAAGACTGATTTGAAGTGATGCAGATTAAAGACAATACTTCCCTAGATCCTGGAGACACTTCCAACTATGAAACATCAACTAGGACGAAACCCAGCTTGTAGGCTTACTTACAGATTCAATAAGAAACACGTATTTGCAGTTAGTAAAACAAGTGTTTGTGCAACACTGACACAAATAAGTCTCAGCATTCGCTTGTGAAGTCACAAAAATGCTTAATATTCAGTGGTATCTGATAAACTAAACGTCGACTGGTGACTTGGAACGATTGGATCTAGAACCATGATATAAAAGCGTATCACTACATTGTCTGAACTAGAACAAATACAAAATGAATGAAATACATATATCAATTTGTATGTAAGGAGTAAAACGTCAAAGATATTCAGAGTGAATGAATTCTTGTAACTATAAGTTACTTCGATTCTGACCTGAAACTATAATCAGATCCCTAATCCAGTGGTTTAACGACAGAGTGAATAACGCCGACAAATACTGGGAATGGCCCCACATAAAGTAGTGGTCAGCATATGAGGTAGCCATGTCAAACTTGGAATCAACCCATAGGGTGACTGACTTGTTATGAACAGTGTAAGTGTACACTTCCTGATTGGGTCTTGTACCAAAATTACGATCACTAGTTGAAAATATTAGAAAGTCCGAGCTGAAATCATTTGTAGTGGCTCAGGTCCATTCTTTCATTAAATTATTCTGAATAACATGTTTTTACATTATTTTATACCTCGTATTTCTGCATCTCATTTGTTCTTTTAAGCTTTTCTCTATATTCAGTTTTTACCACCGCTTTCCTCTCTGTTTTTATGTGGATTTAGTAACTTGAACCTAAGCACACTTGTGCAAGGTATTTTTTCATCTAATACTGTTGACCGAGTATGGAAAAAGGGATCAAATTTTAAAAAGTCGGTACATAAACATCGGTTTAAGCAATTGTATCTCGAAGTCTTACGCATTCAAAGTAGAGTACGTGGACGGGAGTACTTGGTTAGTGAGTTGCATTTAGATGAAATCCATGGTTCTTCATATACTTTATACCATAATTTACTGACGATATGGATTTTAACGCACACACACCGAAAATGTAGAACATTATTTGCGAAATACCTAGCTAAAAAACCCAAGGTGACAGTGGAAGAAGTACAGTCTTTACTTGCATAATAATAACATAAATGAACAAAAATATGAATATTTAATTATTCAGTAAATTAGGACAGCATTTCATCAGTTTATAGTGGCAGAATACTCACTGAAATTAAAGTTATTTTTCTGGAACATTTACTCGATTGGATAAAAACTCTGTGTTTGACAATTTATGTACTATTTCTTCACATCCAGCTTTTAAGTACTTGCATAGTCGACAGACAGGTAAACCGACAACATTGAAATAATCTCCATCGATTCGCTCAATTAAACTTGAACCTAACCCCTGAATACCATAAGCCCCAGCTTTATCCCTGAAATAGGATGATGAGGATTATAATACTTAAAACAATGAAAAAATCAAAGTAATTATATGAAGAATTAAAACAAATAAGTGGATGCATTAAAGTTTTCAGTAGCTGATTTGAAGCAAAACTTAAGGTAGGAGTGAGAATGAATCCGACTGAGACATCGTCCAGGAGCAGCTAACATCTTCAGCTGCTCACTACTGTTTTGTCAGTGTTGGTCAGGAAACCTCTGTCTTCTAACATGACACAGGCAAACAGTTAATGACTTCATGAAATAGTAATAGGTTGTGAGCGACCTAACGGTGGCTTTCTCTTAACATGCTTTTATACTGGTTAGTGATGTACGTCAGAGTAAAAGGTGACTAGGGATGAGTAAAACGTGTTTTAAATACCTACACTGGTGACATTTTATAGCCTTATCAGTCGACTTCCTCATCTCACCTAGCATACTGTTGATTAGTAATTTCGCTAGATTCAAACTACAATTAGGAAATACATATGTGGTCAAGTGCTTGCAGAGTGTGCTCGTTTCACTTCCACTGATCATTTTTTACAATAAATTAGTAGTTTCCAAACAGTTGATTGGGAATAAGTTATATAACATAGGCTAGCACAATGAGACATAAACCTGGTTATGCTATCTATTTGTGACACTTATGTATCCTACTGTCTACTGATATGAAACAGATAGTACTTATTTAGCAATTTAGTAACTTATCCCAAACCGTTAGAGAAAAAAGGTAACAGTTACCATTAATCTACGTCAATCTGAAAAAAGCATGATGCTAGTAAAATCATAATTATTGCGCCTTGAGACATACATTGGCTCTCCAGACTGAACATATCCCTCAATAATGAGAGGACTTAATTCAATCATCTTTACATTTGTTACTTCATGAAATTGATCAATTTTCTGTTCTTTTCCAGATACAATCCACTTTAAACACACACCGGTTATCACTTGGTGAACATTCCCACTCAAACTACAAATGTTATGGATTAAGTGTGTCACAAACCGACTAAGTGTATTTACAGCATCCACGTGACTTGATGGTTTCCCAAAAATACAACCTTCAAAACATACCATAGTATCTGCTCCTATGACTACATAGTTACACTTTCATTAATACGAACATAAAAAAGTAAACAAACTTTACTGATATCCAAGGTATTCACCACTGCATCCACTTTAAGTTTAGCTATGGCTTCGATATGAGCTGGTATTGATTGAAAGTTTTCCGAAGGCAGTGACTCTTCAACATCAGGACAAACAGAGGAGAACCGTATACCCTAAATATAACGATTAGTCAATCAGACAAATGAATTACAATGTTTCCAAGTATTTCTTTTCGACGTGGTGAAGTGCTAGCTAGTATAATTTCTAAGGATTTCAAATCTTCAAGAGAGCAAAGCATAGCTAACAAAAACAATATTGAATATCTCTCTCTTTACATGATGATATTTCAACAGGACAAGAAAATCAACTCAAAACTAAACTATTATCAAACTGACATTGGGCTCTACAAGGATAACACTGGAAAACCTTGGAGAATACGAATTGAGTTTTTAACAAATATATCGTATTGATCAATGAAACCTAACTGCTGTACTAGAACTTTTAAATCGAGTTTCACTGATGCATTTCAAGTTACTTTACGTTTTAGAAAGTCACAAAAATAAAGAAAGTGGTAGACGACTGCTATCTACCTATTCTTTAAACTGAGTATTCACATACCTTATCGTAGTACATTGCGATCCTCCATCTCAACAGATTACCAGACGACTTACCAAGTTATTTGGTAGTAATTATTGCAATAGAGAACCACAGACCTTCAGTGACCTCATGTTTCATAAATACCAGATTTTGAAGTACAAAAAGAACCGAATATCCCTCTTTATTGTTCTCTGCGCTATAAATAATGTAGTTACTTTCCGTTCGCCCATGGTTTGAAGGCAAGGTCTTCATTGTGCAGGTTTTCTCTCGACACTTCTATATTTCACTTGCTCTTTATTACCGACTACACACTGACGGAAATCTTTATACATTCCAACTCCCCACGTTACCTCAAGCAGGCGTTCATTAGCTTGCTTTAACTAGAAAATTCTTACAATCGAACCATGTCTATATAAATATCATTCAGAAGAGACTTGCGGACGCTTGACTATAGCTGCTACCTCAGCTTAGTGGTTAGGCTTACAAACCTTAATGGTGTAAGTTAAATATGTTGACTGAAAAAAAACTTTCCTTTAGGTCTTACCATATCAGACCGGTTATTTATAGATCGGTAAGACTAAAGCCAACATTCTTTAGGCTTCGGTTTCGGATTTGCGTGTTAAGGACATAAGGCCTAGTGCCTATATTAGTCCTTATCTAGTAAGCTTCTGTCAATGTCTAGTCTTCTCTCGAATGAGTTAATTAAAGGTGAGGACACCATTACTTCGGATAAAAGGTTTCAAGAATTGGTGACTCGGTGTGAAAACCTGTATGCCATGGGCTTTTGTTCGTTCTTGGCTTTTCTTCTCGTCTGCTATGTTCTCTGAGATGTTCCAATCTAGTGGGAAGAAAAAATCCATATAAAAAGTCGAAAACAGTTTCTTAGTATTCTGTACATAAAAATCAGTTCACCTATTAATCTGCGGTAGGACAGAATAAAGGAGTTAAGGCTTACAAGCCGCTGTAGGGCCAGTGAAATTCCACTGAACCCTGGCCAAATCATCCGGCAGTTGGGTCATTGAATATCAAACAAATCATCGATCCTCGTCAATGTCAAGGACAGCCAACGCGCATCAGTTGATCGTACGCCATGGACTGGCCCATGCGGCAGAGGTCTTAGTTTCGCTTGTATCTACTTTAACTAGTGTAGCTCTGTAATAACGTCCTCCGTGTTGTACAGTCTTTAAAGCATCTATAGTACCTTGATACGTCAATGGGGTAGTCCACGTATGGTGCTGACCACAAGGTGTAACTTCGACGCTAGCTGGTTCGTCACACCATTACCGTCTAACTCGAGTAAGCCTCCAATCATTTCGTCATAGATCATCTACGTTGGTGATTTGCACCGCTATTTGCATGGTAATGTCTGAAGTTCTAAAGTTGCATGGGTAGCTGCTTTCTGTATGATTTCCAGGATACTCGAGTCACCTTTAATACAGGGGCATGCAGCCTGAACGCATTTTTCAAGTTCAGTTCTCACTAAGCTCGTGTAGTGTACTTTTCTGAGCACATTGCATCTCAAGTATCCAAAGCTAGAAAGCTCGAGCTCGGATTCGTAATGATAAACTTCAATAGTATGGAATCGAGATTATTATTATTATTATGCAGAAAATGTATCTTACTCATTCTTGAATGTGGTATTTTAGTTTAGAGTGATTGCTGGCATAATGACCTGAATAAAATTAGTGTTCAAAGAAGGTTCACCAAAGCTGCTTTGGGGTATTTCAACAATAAAGACTATCACCAAAGATATCAAGAACTCAAATTAGAACCTCTCTGGATCAGACGTATCAAATTAAACCTTGTCTATATCTACCAGCTTATTAACGGTATTTCCTACTCTTCGGTATCCACCCCTTCATACTATATGATATCATCCCACAATCTACGCAATAAGAAAAATATTCTAGCGATTCCAAGAACCCATACAAACTTACGCTATAATTTCTCCGATATTCGCTATTCAACCATGTGGAACAGACTTCCAGTGAACCTCCGTCGCAGTGAAACTGCAACCCGGTCCAGAAATCTCCTTGATGATTTTTTTCCGAAAGTGGACTGAGTCACCTATTGAATATCTATGCACTTAATAATGATTTATACAAACAAGGTCCGTCATCCATCTAATTGAGTGAAAAGCAAAATGAAACCTTTGAAACTTTTCACGTCTTTTTATTTTATTTCTATTCATTTTAATATATGAAGTCTGCTTATGTTCTTATCAATAATTACTACTGTTATTAATATCATTATTGATTCACCAACACATTAGATATTCTTCTTATCTCTTCATATCCTTCTATGCATATATTATTCCTAAACATCCAGAGTTCATTACTAAAAACAAAAAAATATCTTATGTTACACTCGAATAAATTAACTTTTCAAATCCATTTTATCTTCACCATATATATATATATATATAACACAGAAATTTGTATTTGATTATCCTTTGAAATTAATAGTGACTTTCATAGCATCATTCCGAATTATTATTGCACAAATGTTCAAGATAATATCCGGTTTCACTCTGTATACTAATACATAAATCTACATGTATTTATCCGAGTGCATTAGAAGAATTTTTTACCTTTTTTTGAATTGTTGGTTTACTTCAGAGGTCGATATTCATTATACAATTATTATTATCATGTTCGAACCCTTTCACTAGGTGTTCATTTATTTTCTCTCTTTTTTCCTTCTAAATAAATATTATTCTTAAGATTACGAAGTTTGAATTTAAGACAATAACTTGTGTCACACTTAAAATAACTTCTCAGACTCGTTTTATCTTCATTATGTATATATAACCCACAAATATTGATATTTCATTATCCTTTTCAATTAATTGAGACTTTCATAGCATCACTCAATACTATGACTGCACAAACATTTAGTCTAGCGTCGTATCTTTCTACAATAATAAATCATTTTTTCTTAATGATTTTCTATTTTATTTTTGTAACTAATTTGGCGATATATACATGGTCGTTTATTCTTGTTCCGTGTTCATAAACACGCCTATTAAACTATTTGCATATTTCACATCCCCTTTATTTCCATTCTCTTATTTTCTTGCATTCCTTCTTTAAACTCAATTCAGTATTCTTTTCAATTACACAGAACCTGATTTATTATTATTCTCTTTTTCAAACATCGCAAATACAATGCTAACATTATTGAAACTTGTGTATTATTGCATTTTTTAGAGAAACCCGAAATGGTCTTTTCACAACGCTTACGTTCCCATAAGATGTTCGTGAATAATAATAATGATAATAATAATAATACTAGCAAAAATAACAACTCGTTTTACTATTATGCAAACAAAACGGGATGCTCTTGACCGGAATTTTGTCAAAAAAATATTAAGAAGTTACGAAGTAACAATCTATCCAAAATGTGCACTACAAGACAGAAAGAGCCAAGTCAATGTTCTTTGCAATGATTTTGTGGTTTTGCAGCAAAAGACTACTGAAATATGAAAAACACTTGGTATTCTTACAACCAAACGAACACTGAACAGGCTTCCAGCGATTGAAATACGGAATGATCGCCTCTTGTCAGGCCCTTCAATGTCGTTGAGACGAAACGGCGGGCGGATTTGATAGAATCTGACTTTTAGTACCGTGCCCAAAGATTATCGTATTAATCTAAAAGGTTTAGTTTTACGACTAAAAGATATACATAACGGAATTTTTGTGTTTAAAACAAGATTTACTAATTTAACACTGATAGTTACTCCTCGTTTTATCTGTAGAAGAAACTAGATTAGTGGTTGCAGTATGTCTTTATTCACATCGTGGAACAGAACAGTTGGCTTGTGAGGCCAAATTTTCAAACACACTAAGGTTTCAACATCATTTATAGGAAAATAGAAAATGTAATGCCTGAGCAATATGACCAACATCGACCCGCCAGAACACTTCACTCGACGTCGCCTCTCCGCACCAAATCCCCCAACTGGCACCTCAGCTTTAGACTCTCAACGGCGTTCGCAGAACAGCACCCTTTCCCCTCCTGGTTGACAGCGACACCAAACGTAGTGTACAAATCACGAGTAGGGACAACCAAATGTATTCGAGCACAAAATTACAGAACAGAACCATATAGAAAATAGTTAATTTGCAAAATATCAGTCAAGTGCCTCAATCTTGACTAATCCTTTTGCAAATATTAGTCTATCGTCTCAGATTTTCTTATCCATGCATTTTCATACAAATCGCTCCCCACCCCGATTCTTTACCTCTCGAACTCCCATTGAAATACATTCTATGTCTGACCATCGTTCTATTCTACTTATGTGGATATAAGTAGCGCATGTCACAAAAGCATTAACGAAAACACTTAGTTGACATGGAATCACAGCGATTATCGACACCGTCAATGGATCGCACTGTAAATCCAGAACATTCGTTGACTCTTTCATTCGGAATCTCATCATATATATTTTCTCTTTACCATGACCTAACTGACAAGCTGAGTGATTTCTGGATACCTCTTGAAACAAAAAGAGCGGGACTCCGTAGAAGAAACCATACAGCTGTTTTTATTTTACATGACAGTACCCTTAACAATAGAACCCAAATGCAAAGGAAGTACAACGGACAAATACTTAACACAAAGCCGGTTCATAAGTCTATTTACTGGACAACAGACCTGGGATGGATTGGTTCAGAAGGAGGGTAATATTATATTGGAAAGAAAGAGTTACCTTTGAAGTGACTATGAAAGTGAAAAGTTCGTTACGTAGTGGAGCCAGTGAAGATGCACTAGAAAAATCTAGAACAGACCTGAACACTCTCCTCCGTGTCGTTAAAATCCCAAGAACAGCTACATAGAAGATATAAAGCCCAACACTGACGGTGTCACAAAAACCTACAGAAAAATTGCACTAGCGAAGCACATGTGGTAAGGGCAGGTCGTCAAATTCAGAGAGAGTAAGCGAACTAATTTGTTTACATTGATTTTAGTTTTCTAAATTTCCTTATGCCTTAATATTTTGCTCTCACTACAAGATGTACTGGGTTGTACCAAGTACCATTTTACTGCTTGTTTCATCTCGAGTATAAATATTTCCTACAGTTTTACCTTTATTCGTGTTAGCTTATAGGTTTGAAGTGATATGTGTTAGTTACTGTTGTCGATTGAGTAACAGAACCGATCATATTAAAACAGTTCAACCGTTCCTAACTTCACAAATATTTTAAACTGATACCCAAATACACCTAATGAGATATAACAACAACTAGGCAGGATCATTCATAATTGTACAGGGCCTGGTCAATTCGCAAGCCGGTAAAGCAGGGGTAATATCCATATAACCTTAAAATATCTGTAACCCGAAGGAAATTTTACCCAATGTCAAGATCAAAACGCTCGATACTAACTAAAAAACAGTCCTATTGTACGGGGCTGGGACTTGGAGAGCTACTGAAACAACGGATCAATCAAAACTCGCTTAGTGGAAGGTCACGTTGTATCAGTCAAAAATCTCCCAAACGATAAGTGTGCGAATCGATCAAGAAATTTTCTCATTTTCCATGGAGTAAATATATATAAATGAATGCTTATGTATGTAATTTAGTTGGTCCAATAAACTCCCTCTATTTTCAGCCTTTCCACTCAGTAGGCAGTTTAAGTTTGCATACGAGAATTTTCGTATTAGCCTCAATTTCATAAATCACGCACTATAACAATGACCAACATCATCACCAGAAAGGTGTAGATATCTTCACTCAACTGCCCATGCAAGATACCACAGATTCATTGACCAGGGAACATCAGTAATAACATACTGTGTCAGAGAACAAATCGGATGCTAGAAGAGAAGATACTGGAGGTGGACAAGATATGTTATGACAAAGGCATAAGTCCTCGTTGCAGAAAAATCCCATACATGATAATCTCGATGTCAAAGGTAAGGAGTCATATCAAAGAGACTGGTCGGTGACCCGTAGCAGATATCGGGCCCCGAAATAGAACCTAACAGGAAATGAGGAGTGTTAGGAATAGAGTTTTACAGAGATCCATCTTCAGTGTTCTACGCCCGCGGATACTACAGTTGTTAGTGTGTTGTGATGAAAAATTACTGACATTTAACGTTTTTGACAGTTATGTTGTGAGTAAAAAAGTCAAAACGCAAATCGCCTTGGCGTGTTTTCCAACTGTATATGTTACAGTTAATCATTATGTAATCTGAATGAGCCAACTGGGAAGAAATTACATATCCGGCTTTTAATTTATATACATGCCACCGATGTTAAAATACATGTTTATCTTCATATAGCAACCCTTATCCATCGGAAATAAGTTAATATTTAGGACTGTTATGTGTTAAAAATGCTTTAGCATGCGTTTTTTACCTGTCACAAAATGTCTAATTTAAATTCGAACATTCAAAAATACACCGTTGTCTTTTAGAAACTCATTACCATCCATTTAACTACTCATGTAAGATTTTTCTCCGATCACTTGTGTTTATACTTATCAATGAAAGAATACCTGCTTTACTCCATACATGACATCAAAGTATGTTTATTCTTTTATTGTGACTTATCATTCTCAGTCACCCATTTTCGCAGACCATATTTAATCTTTGGTCCATGATATTGTTAGTGCTCATATTTACTCACGACTGCTTCACAAATTGCATAAATTCTACTGTGTTATTTCCTATTTGACACCAAATTTCGTTTCGCATGGTGTCTGACTCTCGCAACTGTCATCTTAGTTCACAACACTTCTATTTTACCTGCTCAAATTGACTGACTATTTCAGTACTTGATTCCAGTAGTATCCGCATTAAGTAACGTACATCAGAGATGCGATCTTTTGTAGTCTAGTAACTTGGCAGCACTCTATTACTCACCTGAAGAATCGAATGATGTAACCTAATATTAGAAAGAAAGCGTAACAATATGCGTCTGCAGCTGTTATTTCTTTATTTTGTGTGAGTGCTATATTTCCTTCATTGAGCGGTGTATGGATTTAGTTTATTTGTTTATAACCAAACCACCCTACATTCTACACAATGTCTTAGAATATGCCCGATGTATAAACAGTTTAATTGGTTGCTGAGTTGCCTGCCAAGTCATTTTCTATAACTGAAAGGACAATATAATTGTTATAACATTAGAGTCTCCGAACCCTGAACTTACCTAGTCGCCGAATACAACAAGAGACAGATGCAACCCCACTTTCATTTGTTATCAAGAAAACCCAAAATGTAACTGCATACAGTATAAACGCCACAATGCAGGTAACTGGATGATCGAAGTCTGGTAAGGCAAACTTAGCAGTAAGTACTTTCCTACATGACGTATTTTTGTGCACATTGCAACGTGACAGTAATCAACGGTTACTATGAAAGTATAGCCTAACAATCAACAGAATTCGAAGGCGCTAAACAAGCCTAGTAGTCAATGCGCCACAC
Organism: Schistosoma spindalis; assembly: GCA_946903255.1. NCBI lineage: Eukaryota > Metazoa > Platyhelminthes > Trematoda > Strigeidida > Schistosomatidae > Schistosoma > Schistosoma spindalis. Next base: position 2,003,664 of record OX336416.1, read on the forward strand.
CTCTTAGGAATTTTTTTTCATTGGGTAACATAAAACTAATCTTCGTGATAAGCCTTAACTTTATGAGCAAAGGCACCACCTTAAATCCTACAATCCTTATAACTGCTTGGTTCCATCTATAGTTTAGGGTCGTGTACAAAATAACTATAGTTTGCTCTGCCAGCTATATACCTGAAGGGTCGTTTTAAACAAGTTCGATCGTAATATACTAGCTGCTTTTGTACGGTGTGTGTAAGTAAATTTTGTCTCATAATTATTGTCATTGTCATTCTCATGTGCTTAACAAGCTGTTCATAACCAGCTCTAGAGATTTAATTTAAACCACTCTGATTTGGAGTTGATGCGAACTATCAGCCGATAACTGGATTGGCCTAATATTGTAATAACTGTGAGTAGTAACTGCGAGTATCAGTACATAAGACCACATTATGTAATCAAGTATATATCTCGATACACAGAACTTGAACAATTCACTTGTTCGTTTGATGGAGCGATTTCCAAGATGATTAATTATGTTAGCGCCTAATGCTAGTGCTACCCCCATTTTTAACGGACATTTGAAAATGAAAACGCTTGGCCGCGGATATTTACTACTTCCTTGAACAACATACACGAAGCGATTATCCTGTCGTTTAGATAGAAAGCTTAAAATTTTCATGTTTTAAGGTGAAACGCACATCTCAACCCGAATACAGCAATTTTCTTTGTAATTGTTTTTCCTTAACCCATTTACGGAAGTTTGGTATGAGCATCGTCCGACCCCTTCATAAGCTGCAACTGACGGTTTGTTTGCACCACACTGATTTTCCGATTAAATCATAATTTAATCTCACAGCATACTATGTTTGAAGCGATTACGAGTTCACCTAATCTGCGAACAGAACAAAGACTCTGTGACCAAAGACCAACAAGCTAAATAATCTGATGCGTCCCTGCCACGCTAACTACAAAAAGAAGACGAAGTCTGTAACGGAAAAGTATATTCCGCAAGTATCCAGAAGCATGAGCAATCCTGACACGTCTGGTCGGAAATACACCCATTTATATACTGTTTGTACACCCATTCTAGTTAACAATTATAAAAACAACGTATATGAATATTTCATACAAGAATTTTATATGTTATACAGAATAAAATGTCATAGATGACGAAACTAATATTATACTGAGTGATCATCAAGTTGAATTAAACAGAAATAATATTGAATGAAAATTTTAATAAATAAATCAATCAAATTTTGATCTTTTATCACGTCATAACACAGCAAGAACCTGGATTTCAGGCCTGGCCAGTTTCTCTCTCGAAAGGACGAAGCTCATTCCTTGCTCGACAAATGAATCGCTGTCAAGAGTGCATATGCTTTATGAAAATGCAAAACATTCCATATCCTGCAAAAATTTGTTACCATAACTTCTTTTTCAAACCGAGCCTGTTTTGTTTGAATGTACTAACACCATTAGGAGACTCACTTTGGACTTCCGCCATTTTGCTTGTTTGTTGAAGGTGGTTTTTGTTGTTTTAATTACTATTTTAATGTCTTTGGTGATGGGTGGGAGGATCGATTGGTATATGGTTTATTCATGCTTGACGTATTATCATACTAGTGTGAGTGTCACACGGCATTGTATGTTTCTGAAGATATATCGTAGCATTTACGATAATTCTTTGTTTGACTTGGCGATGTAAGTTATGTGTAACGTTAAGTTGTTACCCACCATTGTGAATTATTCGGCTTTGTCTACTTAATTCTTCCGCTGTTGGGAGAGGAGCGTCCTTCCAGATACTTAGCTTGTATGACTACTCATTGTTCAGGTGCTTATTAGCATGGAATATAAAATGTTTTCTTAGGGGATCCCCGTAAAATCAAACTACCTAATATATATGATTTTATTTTAACAATTGCTCTCTGGTATTTACCTTGTGGTGTTTGTATTCTATCCATTAACTTGAAATATAAACTGATGGTTTCTGGTTTTTCTTTGAATTCGGGTTCTACTTCTGGTTATATAATGTATACCATTATTTTATTGTCTCTAGGCTCAACCCAATCACTTGGAATAGTTTTCTTCGAACAATGATGAGTCGAAAATACATGGTTAGAAATTTCATCCACCGGATACAGAATAACCTAGACTATGGTTGTTCATGAGTTATCCATCCGGTTTTATTTTGGGTGCTGATGTTGACATCCAGTCTATTGGGAAAATCGAGTAGTTCTGTGTTGTATCACATATCATCTTCAACGGCCTAATATATGTTTAGTAGTGCTATGTTACTTCGTAACAATGCTGTTATGGACTTGTTTGATTTGAAATATTAATTTAGTCTTAATGTGACTTCACTATGAACTTAGTGAGAAAACTTGATGCCTAGTGCAAAGCGTGATCATCATGAGAGTCCTCTTAACTTCGCACTACGGACCATCGGTTTGACTTGGTATTGGCTGGTCAGTATGTAGACAGCACATTCTTTGGTGACAGATGTTTGCACCCCACATAGTTGGCTGAGACAACCTTGTCCTTAAACCATATCGAAAACTCAGCCATGATGATGGAACATCATGGTTATTAGACACTAACCGCGAGTGCCGAGTTGGTATGTCATCAGTCTCGAGGGTTTGGTGCTAAAATCCCGGAGAGACTATGATCCCCACGCCCATGAGACATAACAATCGTTTGTTATTTGTCTTGATAATTTCATCGCGGGTCGGTGCACATACGTGCCGGGTCGTGTGTTTGTAACCTAGATCAACACTAAACGCGACAATGAAAATCCTGGTTTCCAATTAAAATGTAATTCCGAACGCATGCTGTAGTGAAGTATGCCCTATAACTGCCTCCTATGTCGGGATCTGGTAAATCGGAGTTTAGGGACAGAATTGACTCTTAAACTGACATCGCGAAAGTTAGGCCAGTTTTCAGCCAATCAGTGAACAGATTTCAAGAAATGGCTGGTTATTAATATCGAAATAATTCGTCAACAGGTAAAATTAACGTGTATTTAGCGATTTTATGTGATTTGCAAGTTTCGCAAAGTTATTTAAAGGTTCTTGATGTTTGATGTCGACGGATGGTGCCTTTAATACTAAAAGAGGTGTCACCCGTACCGCAGTTGATAGCATTCGATTCTGTTTCGTGACTACTTCAAAACTTTAATTGGATATTTTCCTTCTTATTGGACATGGTTTCTAACTTGGCTCGTAACTTCTGTCATTCCTTTTCTGTTTTCTAAAAAGATTAGTATTACTCTTGACAGCTTTGCTAAGTTTATCAGCGTCGGGTGACAGTTATTGGCTTTATCCTCTCACTTTTTAAAATTAATGGATTGGAATCGAAATTTTAGTCTGATTTATTGTCCGTTGTAGTTAGTCTTTTTATACTTCCAACCAAAGCTTTGAGCTATAAAGTATTCCTGTTTAACTTTCCCATTTCTTAGTGGTTTTCATGCCTGTTCATTAAGTCGTTAAACTTCTGATTTTTACAAACAATAATATTACATACTTTTCTAAGTAAAATTCGTGTACGGATGATCGTTGAGTGATGCTTAAATGATACTGAGAACATCCACCTATTTTCTAGAGCTAAATATGGGTGATGAATTAGTGTGAAGAACTAGGATTGAGATTTACAGTCGGATGTTAGTCTTAGAAATTAGATCTTCGGTTTGGGCACCCGGGCAGTATCACAGCCCTCACACATATCAAATGAGATCTGTGTGGCGCATATGTATTTGGTGCCTTCTTGTACCGATATTTATGTGTTAAAATAAATAAAATAATAATAATTTCATTACTGACACCAGCTTTCATGTTAGAATACGATTCGGCCATATGGATGAATGGATTTCGCGCCAAAATCGAAGACTACTTCGTCCACAAATTCTAGTGTCAGCCTTTTCTGTTCACCAGATTTTATCATCTTATTAGGATGGTTATTATCTGATTGACTGGTAGCATCCATTAACTTTTTTATCCCCCCTAACATTTCTTACTAACGACTGTTGCATCTGGACCTAGATCTGCTTCGTTTTAGAATGGTCTCCGTCCTAGAGTTCTGTAAGGCTTGATTCTGTCTAAACGTATAACTTGTTTGATAGAAATTAGAATATCTTTTAAGATACTCATTGTCGATCCTCCAAGAATACCAATATTTTTGCCAACAGCGATGTTCTTACGCTTTCAAGAGTTTTCCTGTCGAAACCGAATTGATTGTCTCCTCTAACAGCACTCAAGACCACTGTATTCATAATCAATCTACCTCTTCAATTCCTATTATTTCTCTTACATCGACTTTCAAATCTAAACTCCCTCTTTCGGCTTCCTCCTCAAGTGTCACCACAGCCAACGATTCTAGTGCGCAGGACACTGTCCCAGGTCTACTGAAACCTCGCTCCAAACTACACATTGGAGCCTTCAACGTACGCACACTATGCCAAATCGGTCAGCAGGCTTCCTTCGCTAAAACCTTAGAATCTCGTACGATTGATGTATGCTGTGTCTCCGAAACACGTGTACAGGATCCTAGTGTGGTCATTCACTTGACTTCACCTCGGCAAAACGGAGTGCCGACGAGATACACCCTCCGTGTATCTGGCGACCCGATGGCTAGTTCTCGTGGACTGGCAGGTGTAGGCATAGCACTAAGCATGAGGGCGGAACAAGCGCTATTAGAGTGGATCCCCGTAAACAGTCGTCTATGCGCTGTTCGGCTAAACGGCTCCGTAAGAACTTGATAGGATAGGGACACACGTCGTTGCCTTTTCGTCGTTTCTGCCTACGCTCCCACTGACTGCAGTTCGGATGAAGTGAAAGATGAATTTTACAGAAAACTCTCTGAACTTCTTCAGTAAGCTAAACGTTCAGACATAGTACTCGTAGCAGGCGACTTTAATGCCCAGGTAGGTAGCTTAAACGAAACAGAAAGACATTTAGGTGGGTATTTTAGTATTCCGGCACAGAGAACAGATAATGGTGATCGTCTGCTGCAACTGTGCTCAGACAATCGTTTACTTTTAGCAAACACAAATTTTAAGCATAAGGAGAGACATCGTCTAACATGGCGACCCCCTGCACCAAACCAACGATGGACTCAAATAGACCATATTGCCATCAGTCATCGTTGGAGAGGGTCGATAGAAGATTGTCGCTCATTCTGGAGTACCTGCTTGGACTCCGACCATGCCCTAATACGAGCACGCATCTGCTTGAGCCTCACTGGACGCAAAAAAGCCACACAAAAAAGACTCATTAGAACCGAATTGAGTAATGAGAAAGCCAAAAGTAGGTTCCAGGAACAACTGAGGCCACACTTAGGTAGTTCTGAAAACGAGGCTGACCCCGATGTTGATTGGAAAGTTATACAAGCAGCTGTGGAAACAGCAGTGACATCTACTAGTGATTTAAACCACAGGGTTACAAAGAACCAATGGATTTCTTCAAGGTCTATCGCACTGATAGATTCTCGTAAACTCATCCCATCAGGTTCTAAACACGATGAAGAGCGTAAAGAAATCAGATCTAGATTAAGCAAAAGTCTAAAGAACGATCGTGAGCAGTGGTGGGCAACGAAAGCAAAAGAGATGGAAAAGGCGGCGGCTATAGGGAACACAAGACAACTCTACAGACTAATAAAAGAAACTGGAATTAATAAATTAAATGTAAGTCAGACTATTTCGGAAAAAGACGACACTCTCATCTGCTCCCAGTCCAGACGTTTAGAACGATGTGCGGAACATCTTAAGGAGCAATTCAGTTGGCCTTCAGTTACCCTACAACTAACCTCTATTCCCAGACAGTATGAATGGAACATTGAAGTAGGTCCCCCAACTCTAGCTGAAGTTCAAACGGCTATAGCTAATCTGAAACGAGGAAGGGCAGCTGGTCCAGATGGATTGGCCCCAGAGGTCTTTAAGGATGGCGGTCTAGTTTTAGCGATTAGGTTGACTAATATTTTAGCTAAAATCTGGGAGTTAGACGTCATCCCATCTAACTGGTCACAATCACTTATCGTCCCAATATTTAAGAAAGGGTCAAAATCATCCTGTGATAACCATAGAGGGATTAGTTTAACTAATATAGCATCTAAAATACTAGCGTCGACAATTATCGGACGCCTAACTAAGACTCGTGAACTGCAAACACGAGAGGATCAAGCTGGCTTCAGACCTGGTCGTGAATGCATAGACCACATATTCACCGTTCGTCAGGTTCTAGAACACAGGCATACTTATCGGCGTCCGACAATGGTCTTTCTTGACTTAAAAGCAGCATTTGACTCTGTAGATCGAGGGGTTCTGTGGCAGTGCCTGTCATTGGAAGGCGTACCTCAGAAGCACATAAACCTTAGGAAGGCTCTTTACTCGAACACCAATAGTCGGGTCAGAGCTAATGGCGAACTGTCATCTGCTTTCGCGTCCGTCAAGGCTGTCCACTTTCTCCATTTTTGTTTAACTTCATCATAGATTTACTGATGGAAATAACACTCTCATCGACTGAATTCTCAGGTATTGATCTCCTACCAGGAGGTCCACTTATTGACATAGTCCTGTTTGGTGAAGACGCTGATGAAATGCAGAGTCTTTTGGTAGCACTGAGCAACAATGCCAGAATGTTTGGGATGCGCTTCTCTCCCTCCAAATGCAAGTTGTTGCTTCAGGACTGGTCTGCGTCAACACCTGAACTAAGGATAGGGGGGTGAATTAGTCGAACGCGTCGACAACTTCACTTATCTTGGAAGTCTGATCAGCCCTAATGGGTTGGTGTCTGACGAAATCTCAGCACGGATTCGAAGAGCTCGTTTGGCCTTTGCCAACTTACGTCACCTATGGCGAAGGCGAGATATCCGTCTATCAATTAAGGGACGAGTATAGAGCGCGGCAGTTCGTTCCGTTCTACTATACGGCTGCGAAACTTGGCCTTTAAGAGTTGAAGATATTCGTAAGTTACTAGTATTTGACCACAGATGCCTTAGAAATATTGCGGGTATCTGCTGGGATCACCGAGTAAGTAATAGTGAGGTTAGACGCAGGGTATTAGGAAATGATGGTAAATCAGTTGATGAGGTTATGAACCTTCATCGACTGAGATGGTTGGGCCACGTGCTGCGTATGCCTGAACACCGATTACCGCGACGCGCAATGGTAACCGGTGTTAGGGATGATTGGAAGAAAGTTAGGGGCGGCCAAACCAAAACGTGACATCAGTGCTTGAAGTCACTAACTTCTGGTCTGAGCCATGTTGGTAGATGCAGACTACCTGATTGGGGTCAGAGTGACTATCGTAACCAATGGTTGGAGACTCTTGGTGACATGGCTCAGAATCGATCACAATGGCGTCAGTGTATGCACTCTCTGTCTTCCTTTAATCTAAGAGATTAAAATCGCTTCATATCATTCTTTCTAGGAACTAATTCTATCTTCCTGTACTATCTCCTTATACACACTCTTTTTTCTTTATAGAACCACCACTGAATTAGCTACTTCCATGAATCCGGTGTTCATCTTGTTGTGCTAATACGGTATGGCAACTTGGACCGATGCAAATACGTGCCTGGTCTAACGTTGCAGCTGACTGACTGAGTGACTGATTGTCTCCTGAACCAATCGACTTAATGAAGTGATAGAATCCACAAGTCAGTGAATTTGGCTTATGGTACTGTTTACATCCAGCAAGTGCTGCGTCATTCCACTTGATAATAATATCTATCATAGTTGTCATCTTGTGTCCAATTTTCAGCTGAGGTGGGTTGAGTAGATCATCTACGTCACCATGATGATCTACCACAGCCTCCAAGACACGAAATCGTTACAGTACAATATGTGCGGAGTGGTGACTCACTGGTTAAGGCTTCCAACTTTCAGCCATCCAGGCTCAAACATTACCCCATCTGTGTCGGCAACCGATTAGTTCCAATAACCTTTACACTTATAGTGTGGCTTATACCCTGTATCTGATGAATAAGTCAATAGATTGTCACATTTTAAAATCACTTCGTACTAGATCAGAAAAGTAATGACAAACATTTTGATGCTGTTTTAAAAATATAAAGCCTTGATCACAGATTTAGCGTCTTTTTATAATTTTGATTTTTCGAGCTCGTTTTTTTATCATTTAATTTTCCAATGAGGTTCATACAACTTTGACACAATTGCTATTTCAATTATTTACGAACGATGTAAACATGTTAACCGTTAGTACATAACATTGGTACTCTTCTCTATCACATGACTAGTTATATTGCTTGTTATCAAGAAGTTTGTTTTAGATGTTTCACGCTCGTTAAACGTTTCCTAAACATGAGAAAATATATTTGTGCTTCATTAGTTTTCCTCTCTTTTAAACAGGATATTGTAAACACCAAACTATGTCAGATCAAATGGTTGATCCTAATGAGCCATCAGCGTACATTGCAAATGCTGATGGTACATACACAGCCATACCGTTCAGTCAGACTGAAGATGGGCAAGTGGTATTACAACTAAATGAGATGGGTTTGTCCAATGAAGGTGAAGAAATGGTTCTAATTGCTGCTGATGACACAGCAACATTGGAAAGTCTGATTGCTTCGGGTGCTGTTACAGCTATTGCTGCTGAGAATGGTACAGAGTATCTACAGGTAATCTTCCAATATTTTCAATGCATAATACCTTTTAGTTCACAGATCCTGGTATGGAAGGAGCTCAGGTCATCGAGTTACCAGCAGATCAAATGCAACTTTGGGATCCGAATTCTAAAGCATACTATGATGCATCAGGTATAGGACCTGGCTTCGTTGCTTTAACAGGGCAATCTAGTGGTGTCACTTACCGTTGTCCATCTTGTCCAGCTATGTATGCTAATGCTAACGCTTTTACTAAACATATGCGCGAAAAACATTTCGTTAAAGTTTACACATGTCGTCAATGTGAAGAGTTTTTCGAAACTCTCAGTCAGTTATTTCTGCACGCTCGACGCAGTCATGTTGATCCTAAAAAACCAAAACGAAATCCGGCCAATTTCAAATTTCATTGTGACCAGTGTAACTATATGACGAATAATGGTGGGACAATGGAACATCATAAACGAGCACATACAGGAGAAAAACCTTTTGTTTGTGATGTTTGCAATAAACGTTTTGCTCAGAAAGCAAATATGAAAACTCATCGAAATCGACATATTCACCGGGACAAGATATTCCGTTGTGACACGTGTAATAAAGCTTTTTCATCTTATGACATTTACCTTGCTCATCTTCGAACAAGAGAACATGAACTTCGAGAACATTTCGCTATGATGGCATCTTCACAGGTAAGCTATATAGTATACATAATAGTATAATTTAACTAGTTGGCTTTAGAGTGTTTGGGTTGTGCAGTTACCTTCGATAGCATATATAACCTGAATAAGCATACAAGAAGCTGCCGTATTGTTCGTACTCTACAAACTAAATTTCGATGTTTACCGTGTAATGCCTATGTCAGTGATGTGGCATCGTTGAAAGCTCATGTAAAAGCTCACGAAGGCAGTCAAATCATATCGTGTCCTGTATGTGGTGAACGCGGATTCCCAGGTTTCAATCAACTAAATCATCATATTACAAGGGCTCACGCTTTGAAGGTTAATCGTCGTCACGTTTGTCGTTATTGTGAATCCACTTTTGAGATTAAGAAAGACTTAGATATGCACATTCGAAGTATGCACGCTGAAGAAAGGAACGCTCGTCAATCGAGGGGAGCTGTTGGTCGCCTGAAATGTCGATATAACCATTGTGAATTCACAACAAATTCAATAATGTTGTTAGATCGACATCATGATCAACATCGACGTCAAGAAGAAGATGGGGAAGATGTTGGACTTGAACTTCCTCCTGCTCGCTACTCATACACAAAACGGAAAAAGCTAAAGATGTCCAAGCGAAATCGACTTGTTGATGGATACGAAGATGATGAGGATGCAGAGACTGGTGATGGCGAGGGAGATGATGACATGGCTGATGATGAAGATGATGCTTATGAAGATGTTGGTGTAGATGGTAGTAAGTCTATTTTCTACATGATCAATTTTTTTATCCCTTAATTACTAATATTACAATATAAAAACCCTGTTTAAATGTAAGTTCGAAAGGCTAACTCCACAACTTACAATATCTGTGTATCCAAAACGTTTTTTTTTTGAAACCTACGTTAGTTTAGTCTCAGTCCGGTAACATGAATAACCCTCAAATAATGTGCTTAATAACCGAGTAGATAAACTTGTACTTGGTAAATAATTTACATTAAATCCCGTTAGGTTTTTATTTATCATCCAGCAACATAAGAAACCCTACTACTGATTATAAGCAATAAGAATTTTGATAGCATATTTTACTGATTCTTTATATACAATATTCATTATAGTGTATCTTGCATATTATGCATTTATTCAATTGTCATATGATCTTTTTAGATGTTACTAGACGTACTATTACTCTTATAAAATCCAATACTCGTAAAGTACAGGGCAATGAAGAATACACTTCAGGTAAGTGTTGATATTTTGATTCAATTCACTAATAAAAATTCTAGGAAGTACAGGTGGTGTTGGTGTTTTAAACGAAAGCAGTACAACTAATCGTCGTATGTCTAGAGCACGTCGTCTTCCAGCTTGGTATAAAGATTACGATACCGATTTTGTTATGCATGAAGAAGGTGTAATGGATAGGGAAGAAGTACAAGCTCAACTCCCACCAGGTATAGAATTAGAAGATCCATCTGCTGTAGATAAAGAAGATGTTCCAACAGAAGAGTGGAATATTGTCGTATATGATGATGATGATGATGATGATGAAGATGAAGATAGTCCTATAGATTACGAAGATGAAGATAGTAATGTTATAAACGATAGTAGTAACTGTGATACTACTGGTCTATTAAATGTACATGCATTTGCATAATTAAAAAAGAAATCTCCCAGTATATAATGTACAATGTACAGGTTTGAATTAAGTTCATTATCCGTCAGAATATGTGTACAGATCTTTTAATCATAAAATATTTAAATATATATGTATAATAAAAGCTTTTATAATTTGACAATTCCTAGTTTTTTATGTGTTTTCTGTTATCATTTAAGAGTATTTATTTACTTCATGTTTATATATATTCCCCTGTTACGGTTTCTTTATTATGATTGTTCTCATTGTATTTGGCATTTAGTTTTCTTTGCATAGAATAAGTAAAAATTTAAATGTTTATCCTTTTATATTTTTGTTCTGTAAATCCTTTCTCAACTAAAATTCATTAGTCATCACTATATTACTCATTAACTTATGTAATATATATATATATATAGTGTGCGTGTGTGTGTGTGTTTTGTACTCCATGAATAAACTGGCAGCATTTATTCAATAGATCTTTGAAAGTTATTATTGGATGCTAAAAATTACCAATTATTTAGTCTAACAATGATGCCTAATTCAACTACATTTTTCTCCCTAATAAATACATTTCTTGTAGTATTTGATATAAGTGCCCCCAAATGCCCTGGTACGGTCGAGAGTGGGGAGAGTCCTCTCTCCCTCTCGAAATGCTCTCACATGGCCACGCGTATATAGCCTCTGCCAGGGAAGTTCTACTCACTGCCTTCTCGCACTACGAGTGTTGTTTACGAAAATGAGAGGACAAAAAGCGAATGTCCGGCACTTTAACCGGATTTCAAACCAATGGTGAACATGGGCTCGCTCCAGTATCCTGAAGGAACAAATGGCGTATGAACCAATCGTTGGTCACCGGCTACCATGGGACTGCATCTCCTCACGATGCTCCACTGCCTTGTGGATCAGACGTTCGGGTCGAAGGCTCGGGGTGTGGCCCCCTAAGAAAACTACCTGCTTCGGTTTAGGCACCCGAGCAGTATCACAGCCCTCACACAAATCAATTGAGATTTTTGTGGCGCATATATATTTGTTGCCTCCTTGTACAAATGCCTGTGTTAAAAATAAATAAATAAATAAAATTTGATATAAGTTCAGTTTATCAAAAAAAATTTGTCTTCGCTCATATGAAAGGTGGCAAGGAGGTGGTTTGTGTTTTTACAAATAAGTTGTTTCTATAGTGCACAGCACCCACCGAGAATTATTAAACTACTACTACTACTACTACTAGTAGTAGTAGTAGTCTGTATTAAAAAATCCTGGTCATAGTTAAGGCACTTTAACTAACAATGTCCTCAGCTAATTAGGATATAGTCCATCTGTATTTATTGGCTTGTTGTTTAGTCCTGATTGTACTAATAAATGCTCCATGATTACCTTTGAAATTGTCGACATGTTCTCATTAGATGAATCAGTATACCAACCATGTATCCCAATTTAGGGAAAACTGACTGCACTCCACTTGATACAGTAAAGGATTTTACTTTTATCCTTTTGTTTTGAACTAAATTTGCAAAATTGTGTCATTATTAACCATTAGTTAGCATGCTTCAAGCACACTGCCCGTGAGGTATGTGGGGTTAAAGTATATCTAGAGCTTTCTATGTAGGTTACATTCATAAGGAATTGTAAATATGAAAGTTTTTTGTTTGTTTTCAAGTTATGGTCTCACCATGGTCACCCTTGTTTTATTATCGTAATATGTTAGTATTGGAAATTGAAGTCACTGCATATTTCCGCCAGTAGTTTTTGCATTTTGTCGGAAAATTCATGATTGTCAGTCGAAATCTTATAAGCTGTACTGAGGATTCGACACTTGAATAGACGACGATCAGGGTAATTAAAATCAAATCATTTTTGAAGGAGTTAGCTTTCTATGGGATAATTTAACTAAAAACTTTAGTCTGATCATAGTTCACGGGCTACACAAATATTTAGTCCTTTTAACTATATTTCAACCTGCCACGACATGTTGATACATGTTCTTAATAATTTCTGGTCAATCTCATTTGAAATCCTGCTTTCGTAATATTTTCAAGTCGTAAATATGTAACTGACATAAACCTAACGGGGTAAACCCGACGGTTGTTGCTACCTTGACGTGGTGGTCGGGCTCGCCTATCGTGATGAAGCAACTCAGCTATACTGGCTGGAACAATCGCTCCTACCATGCCAGACAGGTCGGTTGAAGAGCGGTAAGACTAAAAGCAACAAATCCAAGGTCCGAAGGCGAAGTCGTACTGTTGACTGTACAGAGGTATGACAGCAGTATGGTGTTTCCTTCAAACAACCAGCATAACAGCGATGCTGCCTTCCCACAAGGAGGGATGGGGTTAGAAAAGGTCGACCCTAAAAATGTACACCTCACCTTATCCCGCGGATATCTGTCTCCGGCGGTAAATTCTCAAGAAGTACGGAGGTAACACGAAAATTGCTCATAAAAAGGTCTTGTGTGACCGACTGCAAGCAGTTGTCCCTTGGTCACTGTGGTCAATAAGGTCACCTCTAATCCAATTTTCTTTCCGGGTACCTCCAGAAGGACCTTTCCACGGTGTGGGCAACCATGAAGTGATAATCGCCCTCACATCTCTAACAGCACTCAAGACCACTGTATTCATAATCAACCTACCTCTTCAATTCCTATTATTCCTGACTGACTGACTAACGGGGTAAAATGAACCCATGTTATTCTACTGAACCTTCATTTGTTTCCCTCGGTGGGTCCCAACCCTTATTTCATCGATGCTTTGATGCTGCTAATGGCATTTGGGTTTCTGTATTGTCTACATAATTCGAACTTTATCTCTGTCGCCGGGAATAATACATCTTACATTGTGTGGAAAAACAATTTAGTGGATATAACCAATGGGTTGGTATCTGAAAGTTAGCGTTATTACAGGATTTTAGCACAGGAGGCGGATCGATTAGGTTTCAAAATAGTATTCGTATGATTGATAGTAAACCAAACATTACTTAGAAAATTTAAGGTAGGATTATTAATAACAGAACTTATATTTATTATATTTGGCTACGAGAACTCGCTTTCCATATGTGTTGGAAGTCTTCCATGAAGTCGAACTATTTAATTAACAGGTATCAGTTTATGTGTTGGCTTATCACTAGTAAAATGTGACTAGATGGGGATGTGTACCCTACTATAGCTGGTCCTTTGACGCGGTAGTTAGGATTGGCTATCCTGACGATATAGTAGAGCTGTATTGGCTGAGAAACCTGTTTGTTCCGGCAGCAGTCGTTCGCCATCCCTTGTTAACCAATGCTAACCTGCTATTGCGCATATGCGGCTAGTTTTTACGTTATAAGCCTACGAAATATTACTCCTGTAATCGAACCACATGGTACATGATGTTCTGAATGTTAGGCTTCACTCCCTAAGACTATAATTTTGTGGTTTTTGCTTATGCTATCTTTGAAACCTAGGTGTTGTATACTAGGTAAGGACGGATCAGCTAACAAAGTTGTAAACTTTCATCGACTAAGGTAGTTAGAATATGTGTCACCTACAGCTAATCACAACTTACTCTATTTTATACTGGCTAGCATAACAGTAAATGAGGAGGAAGATGTACGTGACCAAATAAAGACATAATATCAGTCCATAACGTCGTTGACTGTTCATTTAAATCGTATGGATAGATGGAATTTGCAAAATAATCATATTTTATGATTGAAGATGATAAGTGAAATGACAAAACACGATTATAATAGTGTTTTACATACTTATTAAGTAAATAAAAGTGGAATATCAAATTGAATACATCAACATAGGTTAGTGATTTTATGATTGACCTATATGTTTGATGTACGATGAATGGAACGAAACTCAATGAGTTATGTAATTTACTGTATTCTGTAAGATAGGTTACGAAAAAAAAAGTACAATCGTAATTAATTTTCTCTATATTTGTCCAATTGAAGATTGTTTTACTTAAGGATTTACACATTCACATAGTAAACTTGCACCCATCTCAATCCAATACGCTTGAGGCTTATTTGTTTTCAATGGAACAGCAACTATGAAATTTGTTGACATACCTTTAATTGAAACAAAATAACATTCATAAATATGTGATAAATGGATAGACATCATCTTATAAAAACTAATTATAATATGAATTTTAGATGACTGTAAGGAAATTGGTAGGCTCAGTCATTCGAAACTGTAAACAATAGAGTTCGAAAGTGCCGGATCTGAGGCTGTCACCTACCAATAGCATTGGAAAATAGTTGTGGAATATTTCAGCTTGGTTGAAGCTAGATATATAAACAGACCACTGAGTACCAGTTTAATCGTCTAAAGGATAGGCACTAGCTGCAATACATAGAGGACTGTGGGTTTCATCTTCAGTGTGTTTGTGGATACACAATGTTCTGAAGTCTTACTCTTAAATTAAGTGGCTATTTATTGATCCCATATTTTGAAAGATTATCATGTAAATTATAAAATGTCATTACTAATATGTATTTAGAATGGCTAAACACCAATGGAATCCAAGATTTGTATGTTATTCTGTTTAAGACGGGTCAAATGCATAACCTTGCATTTCAATATTGACATCCGTATTAACATATCAGCTCAATGTCTATCGTTTCATATATATCCTAGTGCATAGTCTATTTAAATTCAATATAAACTTTATTTCTGGCAGACATCTTAATTATCACTATTGGGGTTGTGGAGATTATTAAGTTTTTGATTGAGATCATGAATCGACTGTTGTTAGACCACCGTTAGAAACCTGGAAGCACTGGACGGCCGTTTCGTCCTAGTATGGGACTCCTCAGCAGTACGCGTCCACGATCCCGCTCGCGGGATTCGAACCCAGGGCTGATACTGGGACGGAACGGCCGTCCAGTGCTTCCAGGTTTCCAAAGATGGTCTAACATCAGTCGATTCATGATCTCAATCAAAGACATCTTAATTGTTTCCATTTAATTTAGTCTAGATAAGTTAATGAATGAAATATAACAATATAATAGTATTATCAGAATGGGGATTTGTAGAGAGTTTTAATAGTTGGATTCATAAGTCAATCTAAGCTAGTTCACCATTAAGAACCTAAAAGCAGTAGATAACCATTTCATCCTAATATAGGACTCTTTAGCATTGCTCATCTATGATCCCGCATATGAGATCATGGACCTAGGATGTTCGGCCTTTTAATTATTAAACTTTCAGTAATAAACCATAACTGTATGATAATAATCTTACAATGAAGTTTGTTATGATAGATGGAAACTTATGAAACCCTGATCTTTTCTTATGGTTGATAGGGGTTTTAAAGAGAAAAAAAACAAACAAACTCAACGAATACAAAATTGAAAAGATGATTAATTGATCTACTATTTAGACAAATTGTTTGTACACAAATTTCAGTTAATATAAATATATGAAATATGCACTAAATATGATATAAAACATTGTAGATGACAATGGCTAGTAAAAGAAATGCATGTGATCTAAGTTTCATCCTATTGTAGACTCTCCAACTGGTCTGAATTCTATTTTAATTGAATACAAGTATTCAATCCATGTATGCATCTCTTCAAACTTCAAAGGAATGTTAGTTATAATTGTTATGTCTAGAAGTTTGTTACTTGATATACCGCGTATAACTGAACACTAGAACGCCAAAACCCTTCCAAGTCGCAATGGGAAGACAGAAGACTAATGAAAGGAATATTATTCCAACCAGTGTCAATTATGGTACGAAATTGTCAGGTATTTATAGTTTTTTTTTTAGCAAGAACGAAATCGTCATTACAGTCCTCCAATCCGCATACAGGGGGTTATTAACCTTGTTCAATCGGGAAGCTACACGTAGGAATTCTAGGATATTCTTCCGAAAGGTGATTGGATGGAATATCTTCGACTCCTTCTGAGCCTCTTACAGCTTCCTCGAGTTCACCCGTGGTCCGTCGTCACAACAATATTATACATCTTGTTCAATGGGTATTAGTTGTTATTAGAATTCGAAACTTTACATTACTTTGATTTATTTATTTATTTAAACACATAAACATTGGTACAAAAAGACACCAAATAGATATGCGTCACACAAATTATTCGATTTCTGTGAAGGCTGGAATACTGTCCGGGTGCCCAAACCGAAGCAGGTGGTTTTCTTTAGGGGGATACACCTGGAGCCTTTGACCTGAAGGTCTAATCCACATGGCAGTGGAACAACGTCAGGAGATACAGTCTTATGGTAGCCGGTGACCAATAATTGGCTTATACGCCATTTATTCCCTTAGGATCTTGGAGCCTATGTACACCAATGGTTTGGAATCAGTGTTTTCCAACTCCTCTCTGTGGATCCTCCGTGCACGTCAACCTTGTTAAGGCGCTGGACATTCGCTTTTCGTTCTCTCAATTTCTTGAACAGCAGTAATGCCGCGAAAAGGCAGTGAGTAGAACTTCCCTGTCAGTGACTGTATGCACGTGGCCATTTGAGAGGATTTTAAAAGAGAGAGAGTTGACTATCCCCACTCGGCCGTATCAGGGCATTTGGGGGCTGCTTACATTATTTACTCCTGTTACCCTTCTTGGAGCATAGGTCGCTGATCAGGATATTGTCCTTAGCTCTTCCCCCCCGTTGTTGTCAAGTGCTATTCATTCTTTTGATGTCTGCCTTTAGTTTTCAGCGCAATGTATTTTTCTCTTTTTGTGTTCAGTATTTCAAGTGAAGGCTTGCTTTGTGCTGCAGTTCAATGATTTTCACAATGTATGCCCTAGTCACCTCTATCGTCTTTTTCTAATTTCCTCTTTAGGTGTAAGATAGTTTGTTCTCTTCCATAATAGGTTGTCAACTCTTTAGAGAAGATGTCATTCAATCACAAAATCAAAGGTCAACCGAAGAAGACAATCAACATAAAGGTAAGAACAAATCAAGGCAATAAAAACCTACGATGATGACAAATTACAAACAAGATCAGAATCAAATTGTAAAATAACTAAAATAAACTCACTTCTATATGAAATATTGGCTAATGATATGGTTTAGAAGAACAGTACAGGTTCCTCAACAAAATCATTCAACTCAGAGAAAACAACACAAACATACTTAGATATTTAGTAGAAATAGTCCCTAATAACAATTGAGATAGATATACTTGTTATTATAAGTGAATAACAGGTAAACTTAACATTTATAAAATGCAAATTCAATTTAAATATTCAAATAGGATAATCAAGATGAATTATTGATGAAAAGTCAAGAGTGATAAAATTTAAATGTATCTCCAATGAAACATTTGTCACCAATGACTTGGAATAGTTGTAATGTTAAATAACAAATCAACTGATTTCCAAATTATAATATCGGACACCTGGCTAGTAGTCGTAGTAACTAAAGTTAATCGATGGAGCTGATAGTCCTGAGTTTTATTTCTAACAGAGCTTGTGTTTGTGCACCTCTGAAGATCTTCCTATTGGGACGAAACAGTTTACCAATTGTTCTTGTTTTTCAACAATACTTTAGATGAAATCAATCTGTGACAAATACTACTTACAAATGAAATTGTCTTTAAATAGTAACAATTAAATGTAAAAAAAAACAAAAGAGAAAATACCTTAATATTAAAAACTTACCTGTTGTTGATAATACACCAGCTCTGGCTGCAGTTTTATATAATGGTGCAATATAATCATTTGAATCAGGTACATAATCCATTTCTGGTTTCATATGTATTATTGGCATAATAGCTAACATTTCACCTAGTTTAGAATCAGTTATTTGCATTGTTTTATCATCCCATCTTAAACAACAACAACAACAACAAATCAAAGAAAATAAGAATTTATATCAGAGGGGGGTTTGTGAAGATTTTAGAAACTTCACTAGTTGAAAGCATGAGTCAATTGAAGATAGACCACCATAGAAAACCTGGAAACACTGGACGGCCGTTTCGTTCTAGTATGGAACTCTTCAGCAGTGAGCATCCACGATCCCGCCACTCAAGAGATTTAAAACGGCTGTCAAGTGCTTTCAGGTTTTCCATGGTGGTTTAGCTTTAATTGACTCATGATTTCAACCAGTATGAATTTATAGTTGAATTAATAATATTTAAGAAAAGTTATTTCAAAAATATAAAAAAAAGGATATGTAATAGAATAGATATTGTATTTTTTTATCTGGATGATACTCACAACATTGATATCATCAACAGAAGGATAAATTTAAAAAAAGAAAAGGAAATGAAATATCTTTGAATATGTCTACATGAACATCAACTTGCTGTTAAATGTTATAGTCAGTCAGTTAGCAACAACGTAGAACTTCGTAAGTACATACATCAGTTCAAGTTGACATACCACATTAACACACAGACACAGTTGTCGATTCAAATCCCATAGTGGTAGAGGTAGTAAAAGTATAAGTAGTAATCGGAAAGATTAGGGTTTGATGATGTTATTTAAGGAGTATAATCCAGTGAAATAAATTTGGAAAGAAAATAAAGGACATGAAGAATCCAGAAAATTACAGTTTGAGAGAACACAGAGAGTGGATGAACCTGCGCACACCATTGCAAACGATGTTGAGCCATGTCATTCAAGATCTCTAACCATCGGTTGCTATCGTCTCACGGGTTCAAACCAGGTAGTCTACACCTACCAACATGGCTCACTCTGTCCACTTGTCAGTGACTTCATGGATTTGTGCCATGTTTTGGTCTGGCCGCCCCCAACTTTCTTCCAACCTACTCTTACACCATGAAACATCGCACGTCGGGGCAGTCGGTGGTTGGCTATACGTAACACATGTCCCAGCCATCTCAACTGATGAAGTTTCACCACTTCATCAATTGATTTGCCATCCTTACCTAGTACCCGTTTCATAACAACTGCATTACTTACTCGGTGGTCCTAGGGTATACGAGCGATGATTCGAAGACACCTATGATCGAATACCAGTAACCTACGAATATCCTCTACTCCTACCGGCCATGTTTCACTGCCATAAATTAGAACGGAACAAACTGCTGTGCAGTAAACCCGTCCTTTGGTTGATAGACGGATATCTTGACTATGATATAAATGACACAAGTTGGCAAAAGCTAATCGAGCCTTCTATATTCGTGCTGAGATTTTGTCACAGACCAGATCACAAGGACTGATTAGACCCCCTAGATAGGTGAGACGGTCGACATGCTCAACTACTTCACTCCCTATCATTAGTACAGGTGTCGATGCAACCCAATTCTGAAGCAACATTTTTTATTTCGATGGGGGAGAATCGTATCTCAAACATGCTTGCATTATTGTTACAAGATAAACCTGATTATATCATGACATATTATTCTTTTTGTTCATTTTAGTGCTGTACATTCTTATTTCTGTTAGATTATCATCTCTATAAAATTAAAGAACTTGAAAGTAGAAAAAAATTTGACTTGAATTATTTATAAAATGTTCTAAATCACAATCGAATAGCTGTTCATTGTTTTGTAGTTTTTAATGTTTCTCCTTAATTAAATTATTGTCTTCGATTGAGATCATCAATGGATCAATGTTAGACAACCATTAAAAACCTAGAAGTACTGAACGGTTGTTTCATTCTTGTATGGAACTCTTCAGCAGTCAGCATACATAATTTCACACACAGGATCGTTTGTTCAAGTTAAGATTGTTTTTAGAGGTAGGTTTGTAAGTGTTAACCTAGAGCGCCCCCGAATGCCCTGGTACGGCCCAAGAGTGAGAAGAGTTCGCTCTCCCTCTCCAAATGCTCTCACATAGCCACGCGTATGTAGCCTTTGCTAGGGAAGTCCTAATCACTGCCTTCTCGTGGCGGGGGGTGTTGTCTATGAAAATGAGAGGACTAAAAGCGAATGTCCGGCACTTTAACTGGATCCAAAACCAATGGTGCACATGGGCTGGCTCCAGTATCCTGAAGGAACAAATGGCGTATGAACCAATCGTTGGTCACCGGCTACCATCGGACTGCATCTCCTTACGATGCTCCACTGCCTTGTGGATCAGATCTTCAGGACGAAGGCCCGGAGTGTGGCCCCTTAAGAAAACCGCCTGCTTCGGTTTGGGCACCCGGGCAGTATCACAGCCCTCACACATATCAAATGAAATTTGTGTGGCGCATATATATTTGGTGCCTCCTTGTATCAATATCTATGTGTTAAAATAAAATAAATAAATAAGTTAACCTAGAGCTACGTTGACTACAAGTTTGGATTGATTGTTATTTATAAAGTTTAGTATATATTATTTGTATTAACCTTTTGATGATAGATTCTTTCCTGTTAATTACAGTAATACTTTTTGTAATTATAAAAAAATATCAAAATAGACGTTGATCTAGTGATCATTTAATGATATCAATCTACCGTGGATAACTAAGCAAAAGTCAATACTGACATGGATACTAAAAAACAACATAATTAAATCAAGGCTAGCGACTAAGGTCAGTAAGATAATCAATTGGGCTAGATATCTCTGACGATTTTATCAAACACTCCATTTTAACATATACCAAAGTCAACTTTTGTCTTTTGTATTAAATGAGATTATCGTTTCATATTAATATTTATAGTTGATTCAACAATTAAGAAGAAATCATTAAAAGAATAAATGATAGTTTGCAGTGGGATCCAGGACGCGCATTCTATCTTACTTGAGAATTACAAGCTGGATGTATCTCTATTACAGAGTTGATATCCATTCTGGGACTCGTACGCAGTACCATTCGCTTTAAACGCTATCACGTTATCCACTCAGTTACTGAGTTTTGATATCCACTTTACTTGTGCAACGGGATGAAGTTTAAATTCATTTTATAATGATTTTATCTTCTAATTGATGTTAAGGACAGCGATTGATCATTCTCTTATTAACATATGTGTATTGCCTCGATGGTGAGACTCTAATTTATGGACGAGCCAATCAGAAGCGTTGGAGAGATTTCAAGGTCATGGCGCTAATATACGGTGCTAAAATACGACCGGTTCACAGGGAATTTTGTACAAATAAAAAATAAAACGGTGAGACTATAATTTGTGGACGAATCAATCAGGTAAAAGTTAACAGGTGTCGGATTTCGGTGCTAAAGTCTTTTATCCATTTGGCTAAATAGATTTCTGGCATTATAGCTGATATCAGTTCGTGATGAAAACCCGATATATAATTCCTAACTAAGGCAAATTATGACAATTATTACGAACTGGATAATAAAAGTACCAGTAACACTGGCTGCAGACAGGTACTAAAATATATACGGATATTTGGAGAGCGTACAGACTCCTACATAAGCTTAGTTATAAGCATCGTGTCGTTATCCACAAGTGGCATTTTGTGTACTCAACAACCGGAGTGCACATAAACAATATTGAAGCTATGTGGTCGAGGCTGAAAGAGTTTTCGAGGCTTTATCATGGCTCAAGCGGCCGACTATTCTGTAGCCGTATGGATGATTTCCTCTACTACCATGTATAAGAAGTGTATCCACTTTATTTCCTTGGTTCTGTATAATATATTTTTACTCTATACTAACTGTTTGCTGATTAGCTAATATTTCTCAACACTACTTAAAGTTCATTCAAAGGTCATCCATAAATTATAGTCTTGTTATTGTGTTAACTCACAAACATCATAAACAAAGACTGATCAATGTTAACTTTAAACATTCAATAGGAAAATCTAAATAAACAATACAAAAATGAATTTCACTTGATATTGTTTTACTTCAATCTTCCAATTGATATTTAGTACTAAAATTGATCAGTCTTTTATTCAATTAAACTTTTCACTTCATTGTACAAGCCAATGGCTATCATGATTCAGTAGCTAAGTAGATAAAGTCATAATATTTAAAGCGAATGATATAGGGTTCAATTCACTAACGGAATGAACATCAATACAGTATTGTAGATACATCAAGCTGATGAGTCTCAAATAGGACGAAACATGCATTAAACTACATTCCATTGTTATCTATTATCTATTCATTCTCTGTTTTAAAAAAGAAAAGAAAGAAAAAAAAAGAAAAAATTCATATATTTACCTAAAACCATCCATAAATAATCCATGTATAAGTACACCATCTATTGGTTTATTTATTATTTTATCGATTTCTAATATTTCAGTTAAACAAAGTTTTGATATAGCTTTAGATATTTCTTCTTGATTACGATAATATGGTAAAATATTAAAATGAAATGTTAAATGATCAATTGGATAATTATATTTTCTTGCATAATTTTGTAAAATTCCAGTTAAAAAACCTAAAATAATAAATGAAATAATAAGTATATTATATTTTATAGATATACATACCAAATGTATAAATGAATTGAATTCATTTAAACGATACATTCATGATCCTGACTTACAAGATTCGAATCCAGGATTTATCAGTTTTGTGTACAAATGTTTAATCTTTAGACTATTGAGCTAGTTGGCATTCAATGGTGTTAATGTTTAAAGTTTGACTAGTCCATGAAATCATCTCACCGTTTACCATTGTCATCAGATTCAGTTGAACTTCATTGGTTATTGTTTCTCAATAGAACTAGAGGAAATACCTCTAAAAGCCATTTTATTAGGTGAGTATATATTGATTAATATCAGAGGGATTTTGTTTTGGTTGTTATATTAATTTTAATATAGTTGAGATCATGAGTCATAGATGCACATTGCTGTGGAGTCTTTCTATAGGAAGAAACAGCTGTCCAGTGCTCGTGATCTGAACTATTAGGAAGATATATTAGATGGTGATTGGAGGTAGTTGACAGGAAACTCTGGACCCAGGTTTCGTGCTACTTGGCACTCGTCAGCAAGGGGTACCTGTAATCTTTGAGGGAACTGGTACACCCTGACGGATTCGATCCCGTGTCACCCAGTTTCACAGTCAGAGACGTTACCACTGAGCTATCTGGGTGGCGGCCGACTTGCTGTAGGACTGAGATGTAATCACAATTGATTGATCACTGGATGGTGACCAATGTCATGGTTGTCTAGTCCTTATTATTAGTGCCCGCAGTGTCGAGTCACCTAGACTGGTGGCCACATTGCAACGTGGTCGATAGCATTCGATCTGCACTAATAATAAGGACTAGACAAGCATAAAATTGGTCACCATCCAGTGATCAATAAATTGTCATAAAAAGATTTATGTTTATGAACTGGACTTCAAATCATAGCCAAATTTTAGAGGAGTAGATAGACACTACCTTGGATGATTTAAACAAAGTTGATTGATTGAACTTTTAATTTGTGAATTAATAATAACAAATATAGTTTAACATTTACTAATATCATCATAATGTCAATTAAAATATGAATTGATTAGAATTAAACTCAGAAAGCTGTGGAAAACAAACATGTTATAGTGTATATTACTACAATCGACTGATATAAGTAGTATGTATCATCCATCAATCAAAAGTGAAATACCTAGAGGCAGAAGGTTAAGAAAATCGAAAAGAAGAGAATGAGAACAGAGAGGGATTGGTGTAGAGACCAAGGGATCAAACAAGTCTGAGATAATTAAAGGGTATTTTGCAAATGTTGGATTTACTGTATGATTCTCAAATTTTACTAAGAGATTCTGTTATTTCGCACTAAAATACATTCGATTTTCCTCACTTATGTTCTCGTTCTTTACAATGGCACTAAACCATAGGAAGATTGAAAATTGGTCTGAACAACAAAAAACAAACACTTGGTGGGATTATAATTTATGGATAACCTTTGAGCAACACCAAAATGACCTTGAAATTGTTCACATATTAACTAGGACCAACTGAAGGGTATAGACCAGTATGGGGAATTAGAATTACGGTTTACAATTGATGATTATGGTTACGAGTTAGTTTTATGGTTTTCTTTATGAACTGATATCAGCTATAATGCCGAAATAGTATTTAGTCAAATGAGTGTTTGAATTTTGCGCTGAAATCCGAGAGCATTTATCTTAAATCTGATTGGTTCATCCATAAATTATAGTCTCACCGTCATATTTATACTTTTTGGGGGAACAATTATTGTTCTGTTCGTGATCAGATAAAAATATTACTGATACTCGAGATGGTGGAAAAGATTTATAGCTCAGGTAAATGATTTTGATGGAGTTTTGTTCTCTAAGCTGGATGGTTTGGTCGTGGAGCTTTCATCGTTCTTCTAAACGAAATCATCAACACAAATTTGGTTGATTGGAACCAATCAACATCGAGTTGTACATGACAAGCTGTGAACCACATGTGAAGAAATTTGAACACTTCACTTCTATCTGAAGTTTGTGCTCATGATGTTATTCAGAAGAATGATGAAAGTTCCACGACCAAACCATCCAGCTCAGAGAAAAAAACTTCATCAAAATCTTGTACATATGTAATGAATAATAAATATATCCCGTATCAATACTATCAGGATATTATAGCTAGTTGCTATGTTTGAAGTGATCACGAGTTCAACTTATTTACAAACGGATCGAAGACTCTGTGACAAAACGACCAAATAAGTTAACTATTCCGATGCATTCCAGCCCCGCTAAACAGAGAGAGAAGTTCAGATTCAAAAGAGGAAAAGTGTATTCCACAAGCAGCCAGAAGCACAAATCGAGTTCCTGGGTTCGAGTCCTGAGAGCGAGATCGTGGATGAGCACTGCTGAGGATTCCTATACCAGAACGAGACGGCCATTCAGTGCTTTTAGGTTTTTCATGGTGGTCTAGCTTTATGTGATTTATGAATTCAACTATTAAATTACTAAGATCTTCAGAAAACCCCCTTCTGATAATAAATACTTTCATATGATGGATATTGATGGGTTTGTCCTACTGTCTAGTACATTGTCAAAGTGCATTTTCAAATGTTAAGAATTTGGACAGATTAATTCTATATGAAATACTACTTAAGAGTAGTTGTATTGTCAATTCTATCATATATCATTTCAGTAAGTCTATTTTAACGTAATATTCAAACAAAACAAGACTGTTGAAATAGATTAATATTATGCCAGTGATTGTTGAGGTTACAAACCAACTTCCAGCTGAAGAGAAAATTAGAAAAAGACAATGGAAATGGATAGAACATACATCGCGGAAATCATCAAACTGCATCAAGAAACAAGCGCTAACTTGGAATCCTGAAGGGAAGCAGAAAAGAGGAAGACCCAGGAACACATAACGTCGGAAAATAGAAGCAGATATGAAAAGGATGAATAACAACTGGAAAGGATTTCGCAGGACAGAGTTGGATGAAGAGTGCTGATGGATGGCCTATGCTCCTCCACAAGGGTTAACAGGCGTAAGTAAGTAAGTAAGTAAGTAAGATTGCTGAGATTATATTGAATTGCCTATCATATGGTAAATTTCGGTACTCGGTTCTGACTAATCAACACAACAATTTTCAGTCAAAATATTCACAATATGTAACAACGATTTCATCGATTTTAAAAGTGTTCAATTTAAGTTGCCACACTGAATACTAGCATAAGTAATAAAGTAATTAACCATATGTAAAGCTAAAAAAAAAGGATCCGAAGAAAATAACAGTAATATAGATGATAATGATAGAAATAGTTAAATATGGAACTGATAGTCTTAAGATTAGATTAAAATTCAAAATTTATAGGAAGCCCCCCCCCCAAATTGATCATATATATACGTAGTTATAAAAGATTTCAAGTCACATTACATATAATCAACAAATATTGACTACAAGTAATCATGTGAACCGTGAATTGGGAGTTTAATCTCTTGACAACAACATTTCGATATCATAGTTTGAATTAGATTTTTCAGGCAAAAGATTGAAACATAAATTCTCGGAAGTGTTTTTTTTCAATAGTTGCACTGACCTAACATTTCTGATCAATATAAATCAATTTACGACATATTTTTATGATCCATATATATCAGAAAGGGTTTTGTGAAGGTTGTAGTAATTTCAATATTTGAGATCATGAATCAATTGAAGTTAAACCTGGAGGCACTGGATGACCGTTTCGTCCTATTGTGGGACTCCTCAGCAGTGTACATCTACGGTCCCGCCTTCTGAGATTCGAGATCCAGGACCTATCAGTTTTGTGCGCGAATACTTAATCTCTAGACCACTGATCTGGCCGACATCCAATGGTGTTAACGTTTAACTTCAACTAATCCACGAAATTGACCGACATATTCACAATTGTCTTCAGTGAGTTACTATCTCACAAATGACTCAGGTTTTCCGTGATGATCTGGGTTCAATTGACTCATGATCTCAACTATTGAAATCCATATATATACTCTATACTTTAGTTCCACACACACACACACACGTACACACAACAACAAATTCACTGGTTAAACCAAAAAAAAAATATATTTACCTTGAGGGAAAAAGAATCCAGATATCCAAAATGAAAGAGGTTTTCCTCTAATCATCCATGTGTTAATAAAATCACAACGTAGTACTAAATCTTTTATCCAACTACCTAATGGTTTTAAACTTGGATATGATTTAGATGACCAAATTTCTGGTACAGAATTTTGTAAAAATGCCGTATAGACACCTTCTAAATCTTCTGACATCACAATAAAACCTTTAATTGCTTTTTTCAATTGTTTCAAAGAATTCTAAAGAATCAAAAAAAATATATAAAAAAAACTACTATCAGTATAGGGTTGGGGAAATTATAGAGTTCAGATGAATATCATGAATGGATCAATGTTAGACCCCTATTAAAAATCTAGAAGCATTGAACAGTCGTTTCATTCTAGTATGGAACTCTTCAACAGTGTGAATCCACGATACCATATGCAGGACTTGAATCAAGGATCTACGATCTTCCAAATTTTCAATAGTGATCTAACATTGATCCATTCATAATATTAATCTAAAATAAAATTTATTATCCATGAATGAAATATAAAACAATAATCACAATTATATTTATAGATCAGAACAGATTAGTATCTAACGAATAGTTAACAACTTGGTAACTAATTACATCATCATGTACTCAGAACTTGTTATTTCGATTAGTTTGTTTTTTATGATTCATTGTTTAAAACTAACTGTTAATGTAGAGGTGATGACAGTTGAGATCATGAAACTGATCAATTCAAGTTTATATAAATATCTACTTTTCTTCTCAAAGCTTTAATGTATCAAGGAAATGTTAGTTTAACAAATTGATTCTTATATAATGAACAGAATCTATCTGTTATTCAAAGTTATTTATATTATTAGAAAGCTAAGGAAGTAAATAGGAAGGCCAAAGAACACATTACGTCGGGAAATACAAGCAGATATGAAAGGGATGAATAAAAAGTGGAAACAGCTGGAAAGGATTGCCCAGGATAGGGTTGGATGGAGAATGCTGGTAAGCGACCTATACTCCTTTGCGAGGAGTAACAGGCGTAAGTAAGTTAGTAAGTAAGTAAGTAAGTATAGTATAACTCAATATATAACAAGAGAACTTCATTAATTGAATTAGAATCTCAATGTATATTCAAATTTGTAATTTTGAACCGTATTGTTAGCTATAAGCAAAGATGGATAGTAGCTAGAAGTAAAATCCAGTTTGACACATGCTTCATCCTATTTGGAACTCGTCAGCTAGATGTGCCTTCATCTCAAAGTTGATGTTCACTCTGGCACTTCAGTCTAGTACCGTTCGCTTCAAACGCCATCACCTTTTTTTCCATTTAGCTACTTAGTCTTGATACTTACTTACTTGTGTAATAGTGTGAAGTTATATTCACTTGGTGTTATTGTTTTTTTACCTGTATCTTCTTATTGTTATTTAGGATTGCAATTGATCAGTCTCTTGTTATTATATGTACATTGTATGCGGATTGCCTTGATATTGTCTCAAGTCATAAACAAGTACATCCAGCTGATGAGTCCTAAATAGGACGAAACACACATCCTGAATTCCACTACTAGATCCTATCCATCTTTGTTTATTATATCAATTATAATTATTCAATTTATATACATACCTTAATAATTTTTAATAATATATTATATCGATCAATTTCTTGAGTAAGTACCGTAGTCAATGAATCTATACGACCTTTACTATCCATATCGAATAAATCTAAACGTGCATCTTCAATATTAATTTTTTCTGGTAATTTTTTCAATATTGAATCAGCTTGTTCATAAATTAAATCATCATTTGTTTTCCCTGTACTTAATGTAGTTGTACGTGGTTGAACATGAAGAATAGTAGATAATAGATTATTTGTTTCTTGAAGCTTTAAATTACAAAAAAAAAATAAAAAGCAATACAATTATGAACGATAATATTCAACAAGGTCTGTTGTGAGATAGTAACTGACTGAAGACAATGGTGGATGTGTCAGTCAATTTGGTGGATTAGTTGAAGTTAGACATGAACACCGTTGGATGCCGGCTGGCCGGCTCAATGGTCTAGTGGTTAAGTGCTCACATGCGAAACCAGTAGGTCTTGGGTTCGAATCTCGCAGGGGCGAGGTCGTGGATGCGCACTGCCAATGAGGAGTCCCATAATAGGACGAAACGGTCTTGCAGTGCCTCTAGGTTTTCCATGATGGTCTAGCTTTAACTGACTCATGATCTTAACTATTGAAATTAAAATGATAATTTTTTATGTTGCTACGGAAGTCCTACTCATAGCCTTTTTTCACCGCCGAAGTGTTGTTTACCAAAAATTGAAGGGAAAAGAGAGCGAATGTCCGGTATTTTAACCGGGTTGGTGGACACGAAGAGTCCACTTAGGGGAGTTGGAAAACTCTGATTCCAAGCCACTGGTGCATATGTGATTCAGGATCTTGATGGAACAAATAGCATATGAACCTAATGTTGGTTACTAACTACTATGAGACTGCATGTCCTTACATTGCTCCACTACCTTGTGGACTAGGCTCTGGGTGTGGCTCTCTAAGAAAACCACTTGTTTCGGTTTGAGCAGACGTACAATATCACAGCCCTCACAAAAATCGAATGATTTGTGTGGCGCATATATATTTGATGCCTCCCTATACCAATGTTTATGTGTTTAAATAAATAAATATAGTACAGGAAGTAGGAATTAAGTGGTAAAAACAAAGATATAATGCATTTTCATAGTTTAAAGGAAGACAAAGAGTGTATACACCGACACCATTGTGATCAATTCTGAGCCATGTAACTCAGAGTTTCTAACCATTTGTTACGATAATCACTGAGGACCCCAACCAAGTAGTCTGCATCTACCAACATGGTTCAGACTAGAAGTTAGTGACTTCAAGCACTGATGCCACGTTTTGGTCCGACTACCCCTAACTTTCTTCCAGCTATCTCCAACACTAGTCAGCATTTTGCGTTGTGGTAATCGGTGTCCAGGTATACGTAACACAACCATCTCAACTAACTCAACCATCTCAGTCAATGAAGATTTACAACCTTATCAACTGATTTACTATCATTTTCTAATACCTTACGTGAAGTTTTTAAAAACATTGTTAAGATACAGTATGCTGATATTCTATGAAATAATGTACCAGCACTGTGGAACATGTTTAAGAGTTCTCGCGAGCGGGATCGTGGATGCGCACTGATGAGGAGTCCCACAATAGGATGAGACGGCCGTCCAGTGTATCCAGGTTACCAACGGTGGTCTAACATCAAACGGTTCATGATCTCAATCAAAAACTTAATAATCTCCACAACCCTTATACTGAAAGTGGATTACTAAAATGGGAATAATATAGACAATATCACTAAACTAACTACAAATCAGAAGACTATACATTACTGTATCAAGCGAGAAAAGTAATGAACATCAAAATAAATATGAACATCACTGGGAATTCAATTGTTAAATGCAAATAGTATCAAGGGGTGTCACAGACAACATAGATGAAATAACCTAAAAGGGGGAAGAAATGCTATTACATATAGTAAAACAAACTGAAACATTGAAATAAAAGTACAAATGTTATAAGCAAAGGTGGATAGTGGCTAGCAGTGGAATCCAGTTTGACGCGCGTTTCGTCCTATTTGCGACTCGTCAGCTGGATGTACCTGCATCTCAGAGTTGATGTTCACTCTGGGACTCGAACTTAGTATCATTCGCTCCAAACGCCATCGCGTTATCTATCCACTGAGCTACTGAGTCCTGATAGCCACTTGCTTGTGCAATGGGGTGAATTGAAATTCACTTGGTATTGTTTGGCTTGTATCTTCCCATTGAGGTTTAAGACTGCAATTGATCAGTCTGTTATTGGCATATGTGCACACTGTGCGTATGCCTTGATATTGCCTTAATTCACAAGCTTTTTATAGTGTAAGCAATGATGGGTAGTGGCTAGCAGTGGAATCCAGACGATATGGAGTCAATACACACAGTATGCACATATGCCATTAAGAGACTGATCAATTTCAGTCCTAAACATCGGTGGGAAGATTCAAGTAAAACAATACAAAGTGAATTAAAAGTATAAATGGTTAGCATTTATAGTTCGTTTTAAAAAATATAACGGATTATAATATCGAATAATAATATTAATGGAATACACATAACTACTGAATATTATTAAGTAATATAGGGTAACATGATCCGTAAAGAACAGGTATAGAAAGGGTGATATATATATATATATATATATATACATAATCAGTTATCGACAAGGTTCACTCATGAGTTCCAGTTTCAATAGATTACATTACTGAAACGTAAGACGAACTTGATAAGACAAGAGAAATGAAGAGAAACAGCATTAGAATCTAGAAATGAGAAATTTGATTCAAAGAAAGGTTCATGATCGCCAATACTGTGATGTAGAAGTCATTCATCATGTAAGAAATGAAAGTATGTATATAAGTCACTACAGAACAATGAGAAAATCATATCATTGGCTATGACTAAATATAAATTAATCATTCATATTTATTGTAGATCCAATAGTAGCATAGATTAGTCAAAGTATGTGTAGAACCACATAATGAATTGTCATATTGATTTGTTAATTAATACCGTTGGATGATGACTCAATGATCTAGAGGTTAAAAGTTTGTACAAGAGATCGAAGGTCCTAAGTTCAAATTCCGAGGGCTCAATCGTGAATGTGCACTTTTGATGAGTCCTATACTGAGGCCGTTTAATGTTTCCAGGTTTTCTACGGTGCTCTAGCTCTAATCGGCTCATGAATTCAATTATTCAATTATTTAACAATTGTCATAGAGTAGCTGTTAGTGTTCTAGTTTGTTCACAGTAAATTCTACTTAATCTAAGAGTTGTACTGATTGATAATCATTAATAAATCATACGTTTATGATTCTGATAACATTTATACTTTATGTGAGATTTCAATATCTGTATCATAATGGTATCATTGTCAATAACCGCTTGTAAGACTGTCATATTACTACTTATTAATCATTAATAAGTATTATAAAACAATATATTCATATATGAAATTACATTTATACATTTATATTAGAACATTTATTACCTGATATACTAAATTAGCATTTTCATGCATACCAAATAATTCAGGTGATGAATTAAATGGAAGATTAGATACATATTCCAAGTATTCTATTAAAGTTTCTTTAGTTGGTGGATAATAAATACCAGATGATGAATAAACATAATTTGATTTTAATGTAGATGGATGAAAGAAACGTTGAAGTATTGTACGTAAACATCTTTGATCCCAGAAATCAGTAACACGTCCACCATATGTAATCTAGAATTAAAATTAAAAAAAAAATGTAAAATCATACTTTTGTGAAAGATAATATTAAAATATATTTCTCGTAAGACTTTCTATTGGTTTATACTTAATGGAAATGTTAAAATATTCAAGTTATTTATGAACACAGTGGTCTTGAGTGCTGTTAAAAGTATGAAGGTGATTATCACTTGGTGGTTGCCCACACTGTAGAAGAGTTCTTCAAGAGATAACTGTAAAGGAAATTAGATTAGAGGTGGTCTTGTTGACCACAGTGACCAAGGGACAACTGCTTGAGTTCGGCCACACATGAACTTTTTATGAGTAATTTTCTTGTTAGCTCCGTACTTGTTGAAACCTTAACGCCGAAAACGGATATCCGTAGGATAAAGCGAGGTGTGTAACTGCAGCCCTCCTTGTGGGAAGGAAGCATCGCTGTTATGCTGGTTGTCTGAAGGAAACATAATACTGCCGTCACATCTTTGTACAATCAGTAGTACGACTTCGCCCTCAGACCCTGGGTTTACTCTTCTCGTGGCAGGGGTGTTGTTTACGAAAATGAGAGGACGAAAAGCGAATGTTCAGCACCGGCTTTAACCGTATCACAAACCAATGGTGCACATGGGCTAGCTCTAGTATCCTGGGGAAACAAATGACGTATGAACCAATCGTTGGTCACCGGTTACCATGGGACTGCATTTCCTTACGATGCTCCACGGCCTTGTGGATCAGATCTTCAGGTCGAAAGCTCCGGGTGTGGCCCCCTATGAAACCCATCTACTTAGGTTTGTGCACCCGAGCAGTATCACAGCCTACACACATATCAAATGAGATCTGTGTGGCGCATATGTATTTGATCCCACCTTGTACTAATATCTATGTGTTAAAATAAATAAATAAAATAAATTAGGGTTTACTACTTTTAGTCTTACC
>OX336416.1:2037300-2054235 GCA_946903255.1 Schistosoma spindalis
CTTCTTGATTACGATAATATGGTAAAATATTAAAAATGAAATGTTAAATGATCAATTGGATAATTATATTTTCTTGACATAATTTTGTAAAATTCCAGTTAAAAAACTAAAATAATAATGAAATAATAAGTATATTATATTTTATAGATATACATACCAAATGTATAAATGAATTGAATTCATTTAAACGATACATTTATGATTCTGACTTAAAGAATCAAATCCAGGATTTATCAGTTTTGTGTACAAAATGTTTAATCTTTAGACTATTGAGCTAGTTGCATTCAATGTGTTAATGTTTAAACTTTGACTAGTCCATGAAATCATCCTACCGTCTACCATTGTCATAGATTCAGTTGAACTTCATTGGTTATTGTTTCTCAATAGAACTAGAGGAAATACCTCTAAAAGCCATTTTATTAGGAGAGTATATATTGATTAATATCAGAGGGATTTTGTTTTGGTTGTTATAGTAATTTTAATATAGTTGAGATCATGAGTCAGAAGCAGAAGCACAAATCGAGTTCCTGGGTTCGAATCCTGAGAGCGAGATCGTGGATGAGCACTGCTGAGGATTCCTATACCAGAACGAGACGGCCATTCAGTGCTTTTAGGTTTTTCATGGTGGTCTAGCTTTATGTGATTTATGAATTCAACTATTAAATTATTAAGATCTTCAGAAAACCCCCTTCTGATAATAGATACTTTCATATGATGGATATTGAAGGGTTTGCCCTACTGTCTAGTACATTGTCAAAGTGCATTTTCAAATGTTAAGAATTTGGACAGATTAATTCTATATGAAATACTACTTATGAGTAGTTGTATTATCTATTCTATCATATATCATTTCAGTAAGTCTATTTTAACGTGATATTCAAACAAAACAAGACTGTTGAAATGGATTAATATTATGCCAGTGATTGTTGAGGTTACAAACCAACTTCCAGCTGAAGAGAAAATTAGGAAAAGACAATGGAAATGGATAGAACATACATCGCGGAAATCATCAAACTGCATCAAGAGACAAGCGCTAACTTGGAATCCTGAAAGGAAGCAGAAAAGAGGAAGACCTAGGAACACATAACGTCGGAAAATAGAAGGAGATATGAAAAGGATGAATAACAACTGGAAAGGATTTCGCAGGACAGAGTTGGATGAAGAGTGCTGATGGATGGCCTATGCTCCTCCACAAGGGTTAACAGGCGTAAGTAAGTAAGTAAGTAAGTAAGATTGCTGAGATTATATTGAATTGCCTATCATATGGTAAATTTCGGTACTCGGTTCTGACTAATCAACACAACAATTTTCAGTCAAAATATTCACAATATGTAACAACGATTTAATCGATTTTAAGAGTGTTCAATTTAAGTTGCCATAATGAATACTAGCATAAGTAATGAAGTAATTAACCAAATGTAAAGCTAAAGAAAAGCATCCGGAGAAAATAACAATAATAGGGATGATGATGATGATGATGATGAAAACAATTAAACATGGAACTGATAGTCTTAAGATTAGATTAAAATTTAAAATTTATAGGAAGCCCCCCCCCCAAAATTGATCATATATTTACGTAGTTATAAAAGATTTCAAGTCACATTACATATAATCAACAAATATTGACTACAAGTAATCATGTGAACCGTGAATTGGGAGTTTAATCTCTTGACAACAACATTTCGATATCATAGTTTGAATTGGATTTTTCAGGCAAAAGATTGAAACATAAATTGTCGGAAGTGTTTTTTTTTCAATCGTTGCACTGACCTAACATTTCTGATCAATATAAATCAATTTACGACATATTTTTATGATCCATATATCTCAGAAGTGGTTTTGTGAAGGTTGTAGTAATTTCAATATTTCAGATCATGAATCAATTGAAGTTAAACCTGGAGGCACTGGGTGACCGTTTCGTCCTATTGTGGGACTCCTCAGCAGTGTACATCTACGATCCCGCCTTCTGAGATTCGAGATCCAGGACCTATCAGTTTTGTGCGCGAATACTTAATCTCTAGACCACTGATCTGGCCGACATCCAATGGTGTTAACGTTTAACTTCAACTAATCCACGAAATTGACCGACACATTCACCATTATCTTCAGTGAGTTACTATCTCACAAATGACTCAGATTTTCCGTGATGATCTGGGTTCAATTGACTCATGATCTCAACTATTGAAATCCATATATATACTCTATACTTTAGTTCCACACACACACACACGTACACACAACAACAAATTCACTGGTTAAACCAAAAAAAAATATATTTACCTTGAGGGAAAAAGAATCCAGATATCCAAAATGAAAGAGGTTTTCCTCTAATCATCCATGTGTTAATAAAATCACAACGTAGTACTAAATCTTTTATCCAACTACCTAATGGTTTTAAACTTGGATATGATTTAGATGACCAAATTTCTGGTACAGAATTTTGTAAAAATGCCGTATAGACACCTTCTAAATCTTCTGACATAACAATAAAACCTTTAATTGCTTTTTTCAGTTGTTTCAAAGAATTCTAAAGAATAGAAAAAATTATAAAAAAAACCACTATCAGTATAGGGTTGGGGAAATTATAGAGTTCAGATGAATATCATGAATGGATCAATGTTAGACCCCTATTAAAAACCTAGAAGCATTGAACAGTCGTTTCATTCTAGTATGGAACTCTTCAACAGTGTGAATCCACGATACCATATGCAGGACTTGAATTAAGGATCTTCGATCTTCTAGGTTTTCAATAGTGATCTAACATTGATCCATTCATAATATTAATCTAAAATAAAATTTATTATCCATGAATGAAATATAAAACAATAATCACAATTATATTTATAGATCAGAACAGATTAGTATCTAACGAATAGTTAACAACTTAGTAACTAATTACATCATCATATACTCAGAACTTGTTATTTCGATTAGTTTGTTTTTTATGATTCATTGTTTAAAACTAACTGTTGATGTAGAGGTGATGACAGTTGAGATCATGAAACTGATCAATTCAAGTTTATATAAATATCTCCATTTCTTCTCAAAGCTTTAATGTATCAAGGAAATGTTAGTTTAACAAATTGATTCTTATATAATGAACAGAATCTATCTGTTATTCAAAGTTATGTATATTATTAGAAAGCTAAGGAAGTAAATAGGAAGTCCAAAGAACACATTACGTCGGGAAATACAAGCAGATATGAAAGGGATGAATAAAAACTGGAAACAGCTGGAAAGGATTGCCCAATATAGGGTTGGATGGAGAATGCTGGTAAGCGGCCTATACTCCTTTGCGAGGAGTAACAGGCGTAAGTAAGTTAGTAAGTAAGTAAGTATAGTATAACTCAATATATAACAAGAAAACTTCATTAATTGAATTAGAATCTCAATGTATATTCAAATTTGTAATTTTGAACCGTATTGTTAGCTATAAGCAAAGATGGATAGTAGCTAGAAGTAAAATCCAGTTTGACACATGCTTCATCCTATTTAGAACTCGTCAGCTAGATGTGCCTTCATCTCAAAGTTGATGTTCACTCTGGCACTTCAGTCTAGTACCGTTCGCTTCAAACGCCATCACCTTTTTTTCCATTTAGCTACTTAGTCTTGATACCTACTTACTTGTGTAATAGCGTGAAGTTATATTCACTTGGTGTTATTATTTGTTTTACTTGTATCTTCTTATTGTTATTTAGGATTGCAATTGATCAGTCTCTTGTTATTATATGTACATTGTATGCGGATTGCCTTGATATTGTCTTAAGTCATAAACAAGTACATCCAGCTGATGAGTCCTAAATAGGACGAAACACACATCCTGAATTCCACTACTAGATCTTATCCATCTTTGTTTATTATATTAATTATAATTATTCAATTTATATACATACCTTAATAATTTTTAATAATATATTATATCGATCAATTTCTTGAGTAAGTACCGTAGTCAATGAATCTATACGACCTTTACTATCCATATCGAATAAATCTAAACGTGCATCTTCAATATTAATTTTTTCTGGTAATTTTTTTAATATTGAATCAGCTTGTTCATAAATTAAATCATCATTTGTTTTCCCTGTACTTAATGTAGTTGTACGTGGTTGAACATGAAGAATAGTAGATAATAGATTATTTGTTTCTTGAAGCTTTAAATTACAAAAAAAATAAAAATAAAAAGCAATACAATTATAAACGATAATATTCAACAAGGTCTGTTGTGAGATAGTAACTGACTAAAGACAATGGTGGATGTGTCAGTCACTTTGGTGGATTAGTTGAAGTTAGACATGAACACCGTTGGATGCTGGCTGGACAGCTCAATGGTCTAGTCGTTAAGTGCTCGCATGCGAAACCAGTAGGTCTTGAGTTCGAATCTCGCAGGGGGCGAGGTCGTGGATGCGCACTGCCAAGGAGGAGTCCCATAATAGGACGGAACGGTCTTGCAATGCCTCTAGGTTTTCCATGATGGTCTAGCTTTAACTGACTCATGATCTTAACTATTGAAATTAAAATGATAATTTTTTATGTTGCTGCGGAAGTCCTACTCATATCCTTTTTGCACCGTCGAAGCGTTGTTTACAAAAAATTGAAGGGGAAAGAGAGCGAATGTCCGGTATTTTAACCGGGTTGGTGGACACGAAGAGTCCACTTAGGGGAGTTGGAAAACTCTGATTCCAAGCCACTGGTGCATATGTAATTCAGGATCTTGATGGAACAAATAGCATATGAATCTATTGTTGGTTACTAACTACTATGAGACTGCATGTCCTTACATTGCTCCACTACCTTGTGGACTAGGCTCTGGGTGTGGCTCTCTAAGAAAACCACTTGTTTCGGTTTGAGCAGACGTACAATATCCCAGCCCTCACACAAATCGAATGATTTGTGTGGCACATATATACTTGGTGCCTCCCTATACCAATGTTTATGTGTTTAAATAAATAAATATAGTACAGGAAGTAGGAATTAAGTGGTAAAAACAAAGATATAATGCAATTTCATAGTTTAAAGGAAGACAAAGAGTGTATACACCGACATCATTGTGATCAATTCTGAGCCATGTAACTCAGAGTCTCTAACCATTTGTTACGATAATCACCGAGGACCCCAACCAAGTAGTCTGCATCTATCAACATGGCTAAGACTAGAAGTTAGTGACTTCAAGCACTGATGCCACGTTTTGGTTCGACTACCCCTAACTTTCTTCCAGCTATCTCCAACACTAGTCAGCATTTTGCGTTGTGGTAATCGGTGTCCAGGTATATGTATTACAACCATCTCAACTAACTCAACCATCTTAGTCAATGAAGATTTACAACCTTATTGTAGTAAGCCTATTCCATTAATGTATTATTTGTCTACACAACTGTGTTAATTTCCATATGAGTATGATTGAGCGTGTGTCTGCACTTCAATCCCTATTCTATTCCCCATTGGTTGTGACACATAGATAATCAATAATTTATCTACACTTGATTGATACTCAAAAATATAAATGGATCTTTTAACACAGACACACACACTTTGATTTTTGTCTCACTCTCGGTGCTTGCTTGCTGTATGCTTGCGGACTTTACCAAGCTTTCACAATAAACTATCTCTATTCTATGAAATAATGTACCAGCACTGTGGAACATGTTTAAGAGTTCTCGCGAGCGGGATCGTGGATGCGCACTGCTGAGGAGTCCCACAATAGAATGAGACGGCCGTCCAGTGTATCCAGGTTTCCAACGGTGGTCTAACATCAAACGGTTCATGATCTCAATCAAAAAATCAATAATCTCCACAACCCTTATACTGAAAGTGGATTACTAAAATGGGAATAATATAGACAATATCACCAACCTAACTACAGATCAGAAGATTATACATTACTGTATCAAGCAAGAAAAGTAATGAACATCAAAATGAATATGAACATCTCTGGAAATTCAATTGTTAAATGCAAATAGTATCAAGGGGTGTCACACACAACATAGATGAAATAATCTAAAAGGGGGAAGAAATGCTATTACATATAGTAAAACAAACTGAAACATTGAAATAAAATTACAAATGTTATAAGCAAAGGTGGATAGTGGCTAGCAGTGGAATCCAGTTTGACGCGCGTTTCCTCCTATTTGCGACTCGTCAGCTGGATGTACCTGCATCTCAGAGTTGATGTTCACTCTGGGACTCGGACTCAGTGTCATTCGATCCAAACGACATCGCGTTATCTATCCACTCAGCTACTGAGTCCTGATAGCCACTTGCTTGTGCAATGGGGTATATTGAAATTCACTTGGTATTGTTTAGCTTGTATCTTCCCATTGAGGTTTAAGACTGCAATTGATCAGTATGTTATTGGCATATGTGCACACTGTGCGTATGCCTTGATATTGCCTTAATTCACAAGCTTTTTATAGTGTAAGCAATGATGGATAGTGGCTAGCAGTGGAATCCAGACGATATGGAGTCAATACACACAGTATGCACATATGCCATTAAGAGACTGATCAATTTCAGTCCTAAACATCGGTGGGAAGATTCAAGTAAAACAATACAAAGTGAATTAAAAGTATAAATGGTTAGCATTTATAGTTCGTTGTAAAAAAATATAACGGATCATAATATCGAATAATAATATTAATGGAATACACATAACTACTGAATATTATTAAGTAATATAGGGTAACATAATCCGTAAAGAACAGGTATAGAAAGGGTGATATATATATACATAATCAATTATCGACAAGGTTCACTCATGAGTTCCAGTTTCAATAGATTACATTACTGAGACGTAAGACGAACTTGATAAGATGAGAAACAGACAAGAGAAATGAATAGAAACAGCATTAGAATCTAGAAATGAGAAATTTGATTCAAAGAAAGGTTCCTGATCGTCAATACTGTGATGTAGAAGTCATTCATCATGTAAGAAATGAAAGTATGTATATAAGTCACTACAGAACAATGAGAAAATTATGTCATTGGCTATGACTAAATATAAATTAATCATTCATATTTATTGTAGATCCAATAGTAGCATAGATTAGTCAAAGTATGTGTAGAACCACATAATTAATTGTGATATTGATTTGTTAATTAATACCGTTGGATGATGACTCAATGATCTAGAGGTTAAAAGTTTGTACAAGAGATTGAAGGTCCTAAATTCAAATTCCGAGGGCTCAATCGTGAATGTGCACTTTTGATGAGTCCTATACTGGGGCGAAGAGGCCGTTTAATGCTTCCAGGTTTTCTACGGTGCTCTAGATCTAATCGGCTCATGAATTCAATTATTCAATTATTCAACAATTATCAGAAGGGGTTTTGTGGAGATTGTAGTGATTTCAATCATTAAGATCATGAGTCAGTTGAAGCTAGACCACCATGGAAAACCTGGAAGCACTGGACGGCCGTTTCGTCCTATTGTGTCGCTCAATTTCGTGGATTAGTTGAAGTTAGACATGAACACCGTTGGATGCCGGCTCAGTGGTCTAGTGGTTAAGTTCTCGCGCGCGGAACCAGTAGGTCCTCGGTTCGAATCTCGCAGGGGGCGAGGTCGTGGATGCGCACTGCTGAGGAGTCCCACAATAGGATGAAACGGCCGTCCAGTGCTTTCAGGTTTTCCATAGTGGTCTAGCTTCAATTGACTCATGATCTTAATGATTGTATTCAACAATTGTCATAGAGTAGCTGTTAGTGTTCTAGTTTGTTCACAGTAAATTCTACTTAATCTAAGAGTTGTACTGATTGATAATCATTAATAAATCATACGTTTATGATTCTGATAACATTTATACTTTATGTGAGATTTCAATATCTGTATCATAATGGTATCATTGTCAATAATCGCTTGTAAGACTGTCATATTACTACTTATTAATCATTAATAAGTATTATAAAACAATATATTCATATATGAAATTACATTTATACATTTATATTAGAACATTTATTACCTGATATACTAAATTAGCATTTTCATGCATACCAAATAATTCAGGTGATGAATTAAATGGAAGATTAGATACATATTCCAAGTATTCTATTAAAGTTTC
This sequence comes from Schistosoma spindalis, assembly GCA_946903255.1. Taxonomy (NCBI): domain Eukaryota; kingdom Metazoa; phylum Platyhelminthes; class Trematoda; order Strigeidida; family Schistosomatidae; genus Schistosoma; species Schistosoma spindalis. The sequence continues at coordinate 2,045,352 of OX336416.1, forward strand.
TTTAGTTGGTGGATAATAAATACCAGATGATGAATAAACATAATTTGATTTTAATGTAGATGGATGAAAGAAACGTTGAAGTATTGTACGTAAACATCTTTGATCCCAGAAATCAGTAACACGTCCACCATATGTAATCTAGAATTAAAATTAAAAAAAAAATGTAAAATCATACTTTTGTGAAAGATAATATTAAAATATATTTCTCGTAAGACTTTCTATTGGTTTATACTTAATGGAAATGTTAAAATATTCAAGTTGTTTATGAACACAGTGGTCTTGAGTGCTGTTAAAAGTATGAAGGTGATTATCACTTGGTGGTTGCCCACACTGTAGAAGAGTTCTTCAAGAGATAACTGTAAAGGAAATTAGATTAGAGGTGGTCTTGTTGACCACAGTGACCAAGGGACAACTGCTTGAGTTCGGCCACACATGAACTTTTTATGAGTAATTTTCTTGTTAGCTCCGTACTTGTTGAAACCTTAACGCCGAAAACGGATATCCGTAGGATAAAGCGAGGTGTGTAACTGCAGCCCTCCTTGTGGGAAGGGAGCATCTCTGTTATGCTGGTTGTCTCAAAGTAACATAATACTGCCGTCACATCTTTGTACAATCAGTAGTACGACTTCGCCCTCAGACCCTGGGTTTACTCTTCTCGTGGCAGGGGTGTTGTTTACGAAAATGAGAGGACGAAAAGCGAATGTTCAGCACCGGCTTTAACCGTATCACAAACCAATGGTGCACATGGGCTAGCTCTAGTATCCTGGGGAAACAAATGACGTATGAACCAATCGTTGGTCACCGGTTACCATGGGACTGCATTTCCTTACGATGCTCCACGGCCTTGTGGATCAGATCTTCAGGTCGAAAGCTCCGGGTGTGGCCCCCTATGAAACCCATCTACTTAGGTTTGTGCACCCGAGCAGTATCACAGCCTACACACATATCAAATGAGATCTGTGTGGCGCATATGTATTTGATCCCACCTTGTACCAATATCTATGTGTTAAAATAAATAAATAAAATAAATTAGGGTTTACTACTTTTAGTCTTACCTCTCTTCAACTGACCTGTCTGGCATAGTAGGACTTTGAGGAACAATTATTCCAGCCAATATAGCTCGATTGGTTCACCATGATAGGCGAGCTCGACCTTCATGTCATGGTAGCAACAACCATCGAGTGAGTCAAGTTAACTTAGTATTTCAATGAATATCTCGTTGATATTCAGAGTAATCAGTATTGTATTCGAGTCTTACTATGAACAACATTGTTCAGTTACAAGTGTGTTCATTTGATGAGTTCAAAACAAGATATAACGTACATTCTGAACTACGGTACTAGTTATAATTCAACTCGACATAAAATTTATGACTAAATGTCAATATCAGATTAATTCACTTAGAATGTACCTATATTAAATAAAAAGACTGATCAATTACAATCCTGCATGGTAACAACTGGTAATTGAAAAAAAAAACTTTCCTAACAAAGATACAATTATGAAGTCATATCATTCTAAATGAGATCAATATAATTTCTTCAGGTAAAAAAAATATATAACAAAAATATCAAAATTAAAAAAAAAAAAAGAAAAACAAAGGAGGGGGGGGGGAAAGGGAGGAAACAACTTGTTTTTGTTTGTTTTTTTCAATACTAACTTCAGCTGTAATATACGTTAATGCATCCCATGGTATATAAGATTCATGACAGAACATTTCTAAATTTAATAATGCACATTCACGATCAGAATCATTAAAATCATAATTAATATTCCATCCAAGTGGTCCAAATTTTTTTCTTTCCAATATAATTGAATGAAAGAAACAAATACCAAAAACTAATTTACGCCAATCATTTCTTAATACTATATAAATAACATTGTGAGAAGAAAACAAAAGAAAAATAAAACATAATATAAGTAAGTATATGGTGTGTACTACTTATATGTAAACATAAGTAGTATATAATGTTAGTCGTGAATAGAATGTCTAGCAGCAGAAAGACAAGACGATCGAACAGTAAAGAATGAAAACAGAATGCAATTTGTATAAAAATACAAGAACAAAGGAATTCTGAGTCATTTTGAGACAATTGATGAACATTTTGCAAATTGAGCATTTACTATATATGGTTATTAGGATATATTAATAAGTACTGTAATTTATTGTCAAATACATTCGATTGTCCTCACTAGTGTGATTGTTCACTACAAGTATATTATATCATTTAATCATTATCTAACGTTTACTAATTGTTATATCACGATAAGCACAAAAAATAGTAACTTTTGGGATCCATTTATGGATCAATACTATACGTATATATTTTTATCGTATAATTGTTATGTACCTAACTATTCACATTCGTGTTCCTCTTATTATGAGCTTCAGTTTGATCTATGAATTAGAATTATATAGTTTACTATTCTTGAGTTATGCCCAGTCTATTCATTACAGTCTCCCTTATTCACAGCCACATTTGGCTAATTCTTGTACAAATGTTGTTTCCATATTTTATGGAACGATATGGTCTGTTTGATTGGTATATAAACCGAGTATGTTTGAAATGCATGATTCATATTGCAGAGGATGAGATTGGTGTTCTCGACTTAATTGGCTGGGTTAGGCAGGAAACAGGACCAATAAGGACTGTAGACAGCTCGCACGAGTTTTATGCGTCACTGGTCCGAACGATAATTCACTACGCTCTAATTGACGGTATCGTTACATTAAACATTGACACGCCACACAGGCCACAAGTTATAACACTAAAGCTAAAAATCTACTCTACAAATGATGTAATATTCTATAAAAACTTAAATTGATATTGGGAAGTGACTACTACTACTACTACTGCTACTACTACATGGCCTTTAAGAGTTGAAGATACTCGTAAGTTACTAGTGTTTGACCACAAATGCCTTAGAAATCTTGCTCGAATCTGCTGGGATCACTGGGTAAGTAATAGTGAGGTTACACGCAGGGTATTAGGGAATGATGGTAAATTAGTTGATGAAGTTATGAATCTTCATCGACTGAGATGGTTGGGTCACGTGTAGCGTATGCCTGAACACCGTTTACCACAACAAGCAATGATGACTGGTGATGGAGATGGTTGGGAGGAAATTAGGGGCGGTTAAACCTAAACGTGGCATCAGTGCTTGAAGTCACTAACTTCTAGTCTGAACCATGTTAGTAGATTCGGACTACTTGATTGGAGTCCGCGTGACTATCGTAACCAATGGTTGAAGACTGTGGGTGATATGGCTCAGAATCGATCACAATGGCGTATGTGTATACACTATCTGTCTTCCTTTAAACTAAAAGATTAAAATCGCTTCATATCTTTCTTTCTATGAACTAATTCTTTCTTCATGTACTATGCCTCTATATGAAATCTTTCTTTTATATATTACTACCATTGAGTTAACTACTTCTATGACTTCGGTGTTCATCTTGTTGTGCTAACGAGATATGGCAACTTGCACCGATGCATATATGTGCCTGGTCCTACGTTGTAGCTGACTGACTGACTGACTACTACTTATACTAATACTACCACTACTAATGTAGTGAACAACATCTCAGGTAGAGAAGAACAATTTATTATTTGATACACAATTACCGAGTTATAAACAAAAATGGATAGTGGCTAGCAGCTGAATTTAGTTTGACGCTCATTTCGTCCTATTTGGGACTCGTCAGCTGGATGTACTTGCATCCACATAAGCACTGAGTTCTAATCCCGGAGTAGACATCAACACTGAGATGCAGGTATGTGCAGCTGACAAGCCTCAAATAGGACAAAACACGTGTCCTCGATTCCCCTGCTAGACACTATCCATCTTTGTTTAGAATGCTTGTGAATTCGGGTAATGTCGAGGCAATCCATATAGTATGCACATATGTCGATAAGAGACTGATACATTGCAGTCCTAAACATCAATGGGAAGATTCAGTTAAATGATACAAAGCGAATTTACAATTATAGAGTGTTTTCATAATGTGTGAAAACCGTACACCAAAATACATAATTTGCAAATCTTCAATCATTTGTCCTTTACGTGTTTCATGATTCTTTCAAATATGCTGTTATTACATTAACTTTCTGTTTCCCTTTCTGTTCTATTCAACTGAATCTTTTCAATCTTCTACTGATATGCATTTCACTTCCGATTGGTGCTACATACTACTTATATCTCTCAACATAAGTAGTATGCACCATACTTCGACTACTAATTACTATTAATACTACTGTAATGAATGAGAACACGAATAGGGAAAATTAATGTATTTTAAGACAAAACTATAGGTAAAATATGAGAACCATGTATTGAACACTTTATCTACAAATTTTCATCAATTATCCTTCACATTGTGTATGATTCTTCTAGTTGAAAAATTTTTTTTCTATTTTCTCTTTTGTTCTTATCAACTTGATCTTCTTAGCCCACTTCTGCCAGATTTTCTACTTTCCATTAGTGTTGCATATTACTTATGTCGACAGACTTAAGTAGCATAAACTACACAACTATTAGTATTACTATCCTTATTACTACTGCTACTACAATTATGTTGAATGGTTGAAGGCATTTCATCAATTTATGGTCATATTTAGCTTATCAATCATGATAAAAATATAAAGGTGAAATATGGTCATCATCATCATCCAAATCATCATCATCATCATCATCATCATCATCATCATCATCATCATCATCATCATCCAAAGCATCATCATCATCATCGAGTTACACAGAACAATATGTCATGTGTAAAAAGAACACATTCTCACAATGAAAACATACCATGTGTATCAAATGATTCTGTTGATATATCATTAAGTGCTCGAATAAGATTTGCTTTTAATCCTTTTGGTGGTTCATTAGTTACTTTTACTGAATTTTGTAATACCGAAATTGGAAATGATTTTGTTGGCATTGAACTTAAATATAAACGAAAATCTGTATGTATTGATTTAGGATTTTCAGCAAGTTGTTTCACGATTTCTTCTAATCTAATCATCCATGAAGCAGCTAAATGACAATTCTATCAAAATAGAAAAAAAACAAACAAACAACGTTAAATTGAAGATCGTTATTACTTTTCGATGAAGTTTTGTTCTCTAAGCTGAGCAAACCATCCAACTCAGAGAAAAGAAAACTCCATCAAAATGAACCACCTGAACTACAAATCTTCTCCACCATCTCATTTATTTATTTGAGCACATAAATATTGGTAAAAGGAGGCACCAAATATATATGCGCCACACAAATCTCATTTGATATGTGTGAGGGCTGTGATACTGCTCGGGTGCACAAACCAAAGCAGGTGGTTTTCTTAGGGAACACACCTCGAGCCTTCAACCTGAAGATCTGATCCACAAGGTAGTGGAGCATCGTAAGGAGATGCAGTCCCATGGTAACCGGTTACCAACGATTGGTTCATACACCATTTGTTCCTTCAGGATACTGGAGCTAGCCCATGTGCACCATTGGTTTGGGATCCGGTAAAAGCCGGTGCCGGACATTCGCTTTTCGTTCTCTCATTTCCGTAAACAACATACGTGGTGTGAGAAGGCAATGAGTTGGACTTTCCTGACAGAGGCTTTATACGCGCGGTCATGTGAGAGCATTTCGAGAGAGAGAGCGGACTCTCCCCATTCTCGGCCGTACCAGGGCATTTGGTGGCCCACCATCTCATAGTTTTTACTATTTTGTTTCTTAAGAACAATAGAGATAAGTATTTTATACCTAATTATTGGTGGATGATTGATAAGAATTCATTAACTGAAGTGATTTGGATAATGTGTCACATATACTTAGCTACCACCTAGATCAACGAGCAACACTCACTGGTATGAGAATAGGTTGGGGAGAAAAAAACAGCTAGTTCCCGTCAAACTACGATATGACATTAGCCTATGAAATAATGATTGCTTGTTGATATGAGTAGTACTAGTAGATGTAAACTGCTTGGATAGTTTTCACTGGATTTTTCTAGACAGTGACCATTAGTTCTTTCCGTTTGGTTTGACGGACATTTACGTTGGATAATTCATCTGCTTATAGTTAAATAGCTGCTTGAATCAAAAGATTAAATTATTGTGTAATTTAGGTATTTCATTGATTACATAATTTTGTAATATCTTTATTACGAACAATTTTATCCTTGAATGTGAAGATAATTTAAGTATCTTCCTTAAGACAATGTACCTTTACTAACCCCACCCTTTCTTGTGGAAGACAGCATCTCTATTATACTGGTTGTCTGAAGAAAACACCTTATTACCTTCACACCTCTGTACAATCAGCAGTACGACTTCACTTTCGGACCTTGAGTTTACTGCTTTTAGTCTTACCACTTTTCAAACGAACCGTTTGGTATGGTTATTTCAGCCAGTATGACTCTATTGGTTCATTACGATAGCTTAGTCCGAACACCACATCAAGGTAGCAACAACGGTCGGGTGTAAAAATGAAACTCAAGAATCACTGAACGATGGACCAAACAACATCACAAAAGTTTAATACGTCTTTTCTTCGGCATACTGACAAACTCAATAAATTCAACACAGTTCTCAATGAATCAGTCAGTTAGTCAGCTAGCTACAACGTAGGACCAAGCACATATTTGCATCCGTCCTAGTTTATGGCTGTGAAACATAGCCAGTAAGAGTAGAGGATATTCGTAGGTTATTAGTATTCGATCATAGATGTCTTCGAAGCATTGGTCGTATATCCTGGAACCACTGAGTAAGTAATACAGTTGTTAGGAAATGGGTACTAGGTAAGGATGGCAAATCAATTGATGAAGTGGTGAAACTTCATCAGTTGAGATGACTGGGACATGTGTTACGTATAGCCAACCACCGACTGCCCCGGCGAGTGACGTCTCATGGTCCAGGGGTAGGTTGGAAGAAAGCTAGAGGTGGCCAGACCAAAACATGGCACAAATCCATGAAGTCACTGACAAGTGGACAGAGTGAGCCATGTTGGTAGGTGTAGACTACCTGGTTGGGATCCACGGGACGATGGTTAGAGATCTTGAATGACATGGCTCAAAATCGTTTGCAATGGTGTGCGCAGGTTCATCCACTCTCTGTGTTCTCCCAAATTCTAATCATCTGAATTCTTCATGTCCCTTTATTTTTTCTCTTTTCAAATTTATTCCACTGGATTATACTCCTTAAATAACATGTTCAAACCCTAATGTTTCAGATTAATGCTTATACTTTTACTACCTCTACCATTATGGGATTTGAATCGACAACTGCATCTCTGTGCTGATGTGGTATGTCAACTTGAACTGATGTATGTACGTATGAAGTTCTACGTTGTTGCTGACTGACTGACTGCCATACCTCATTAGTACAGCAGGATGGTGATAATATATAAAAGAAAGATTGCATATAAGGCTATAGTACAGGAAAGAAAGAATTAATTCTTAGCAAGAAAGATATGAAATGATTTTAATCTTATAATTTAAAGGAAGATAGAGAGTATATACACCCAGGCCATTGTCATCGATTCTGAGCTATGTTACCCACACTGTCTAATCACGTTAATTACCATAGTCATCGGCGGACCCTAATCAAATAACGTGTATCTACCAAAATGACAAACTAGAAAGTTAATGACTTCACAAATTGATATCATGTTTTGATTTGGCCACCTCTAACTTAAATCATTGAAATAATTTTTTTTCCATTCAAATAATTCATACTATCAATGAAATATAATTGAATTTAAAGTCATTAGTCCCTTTTATAAATTTCCATAGAACAATGAGAACAAGGAATTGATCTGATATGAAAATGTGATGTATTTGTGCTATACATTTCGAACAATCTGGTCACACATATACACTTGTCAGGGCATTTTTTTTTATATGAACGTGGGTGATTTATCTTATCCGACCGGCATTTTTTTTTCAAAATGCCCCCCACCCCCCGAAAAAAATTTTCCACCCCCAAATTACAATATTTTTCATCTCCTGTTTCGTCCAATGAAATGGCTAGTTTTGAAACTTCGATGTAATTGGTTATATATATGTAATTGAAACGGGGGCATAAAATTGACATTAATATACAGCTTTTAAAACGTTGTATAGAAATTATCATGGACAAATTCTTAAGTTTATTGAAGCCCTGGCTATTCGTTAATTTAAACCCCATCACTTATGTGTATAAAAACGATTCGTCGTAACCTTGAATTTATCTTGGTATTTCTTAAGTCATTCTATGGCCTAGGATAACGCGACAATTTCTTATTCCAATGGTTAAGATCATGAGTCAGTTGAAGCTAGACCACTATGGAATACCTGGAAGCACTGGACGACCGTTTCGTCCTATTGTGGGACTTCTCAGCGGTGCGCATCTACAACCTCGCCACCCCCAGCGAGATTCGAACAGAGGACCTACTGGTTTCGCGCGCGAGCACTTAAACACTAGACCACTGAACCGGCCAGACGGCATCCAACGGTGTTAATGTCTAACTTCAACTAATCCACGAAATTGAGCGACACATCCACCATTGTCTTCAGTGAGTTACTATCTCACAACAGACCTGATTGAACTCCACTGGTCACTAGTTTTCACTAGAACTCCAGGATATACCTCTTGAAGCCAGTTAGTAGTTAGCATATTTGGATTAATATCAGAAGGGGTTTTGTAGTAATTTTCATGGTTAATATCATGATTCAGTTGAAGCTAGACCACCATGGAAAACCTGTTAGCACTGGACGGTCGTTTCGTCCTATTGTCTTATTCTTTCTCTCCCCTTTGTTACTTTTTTTGTTTGTTTGTTTGTTTGTTTGTACTTGAACTTTCTTGTAATTGACCTTTATTGATTTTCATATTTAAAAAAAATGTCCTGACAAGTA
>OX336416.1:2054608-2218194 GCA_946903255.1 Schistosoma spindalis
ATCACAGCCTACACACATATCAAATGAGATCTGTGTGGCGCATATGTATTTGATCCCACCTTGTACCAATATCTATGTGTTAAAATAAATAAATAAAATAAATTAGGGTTTACTACTTTTAGTCTTACCTCTCTTCAACTGACCTGTCTGGCATAGTAGGACTTTGAGGAACAATTATTCCAGCCAATATAGCTCGATTGGTTCACCATGATAGGCGAGCTCGACCTTCATGTCATGGTAGCAACAACCATCGAGTTAGTCAAGTTAACTTAGTATTTCAATGAATATCTCGTTGATATTCAGAGTAATCAGTATTGTATTCGAGTCTTACTATGAACAACATTGTTCAGTTACAAGTGTGTTCATTTGATGAGTTCAAAACAAGATATAACGTATATTCTGAACTACGGTACTAGTTATAATTCAACTCGACATAAAATTTATGACTAAATGTCAATATCAGATTAATTCACTTAGAATGTACCTATATTAAATAAAAAGACTGATCAATTACAATCCTGCATGGTAACAACTGGTAATTGAAAAAAAAAATTTCCTAACAAAGATACAATTATGAAGTCATATCATTCTAAATGAGATCAATATAATTTCTTCAGGTAAAAAAAATATATAACAAAAATATCAAAATTAAAAAACAAAAAAGAAAAACAAAGGAGGGGGGGAAAGGGAGGAAACAACTTGTTTTTGTTTGTTTTTTTAAATACTAACTTCAGCTGTAATATACGTTAATGCATCCCATGGTATATAAGATTCATGACAGAACATTTCTAAATTTAATAATGCACATTCACGATCAGAATCATTAAAATCATAATTAATATTCCATCCAAGTGGTCCAAATTTTTTTCTTTCCAATATAATTGAATGAAAGAAACAAATACCAAAAACTAATTTACGCCAATCATTTCTTAATACTATATAAATAACATTGTGAGAAGAAAACAAAAGAAAAATAAAACATAATATAAGTAAGTATTTAGTGTGTACTACTTATATGTAAACATAAGTAGTATATAATGTTAGTCGTGAATAGAATGTCTAGCAGCAGAGAGACAAGAAGATCAAATAGTTAAGAATGAAAACAGAATGCAATTTGTATAAAAACGCAAGAACAAAGGAATTCTGAGTCATTTTGAGACAATTGATGGACATTTTGCAAAGTGAGCATTTACTATATATGGTTATTAGGATATATTAATAAGTACTGTAATTTATTGTCAAATACATTCGATTGTCCTCACTAGTGTGCTTGTTCACTACAAGTATATTATATCATTTAATCATTATCTAATATTTACTAATTGTGATATCACGATAAGCACAATAAATAGTAACTTTTGGGATCCATTTATGGATCAATACTATACGTATATATTTTTATCGTATAATTGTTATGTACCTAACTATTCACATTCGTGTTCCTCTTATTATAAGCTTCAGTTTGATCTATGAATTAGAACTATATAATTTACTATTCTTGAGTTATGCCCAGTCTATTCATTACAGTCTCCCTTATTCACAGCCACATTTGGCTAATTCTTGTACAAATGTTGTTTCCATATTTTATGGAACGATATGGTCTGTTTGATTGGTATATAAACCGAGTATGTTTGAAATGCATGATTCATATTGCAGAGGATGAGATTGGTGTTCTCGACTTAACTGGCTGGGTTAGGCAGGAAACAGGACCAATAAGGACTGTAGACAACTCGCATGAGTTTTATGCGTCACTGGTCCGAACTATAATTCACTACGCTCTAATTGACGGTATCGTTACATTAAACATTGACAGGCTACAAGTTATAACACTAAAGCTACTCTACAAATGATGTAATATTATATAAAAACTTAAATTGGTATTGGGAAGTGACTACTACTAATACTACTACTGCTACTACTACATGGCCTTTAAGAGTTGAAGATATTCGTAAGTTACTAGTGTTTGACCACAAATGCCTTAGAAATATTGCTCGAATCTGCTGGGATCACTGGGTAAGTAATAGTGAGGTTACACGCAGGGTATTAGGGAACGATGGTAAATCAGTTGATGAAGTTATGAATCTTCATCGACTGAGATGGTTGGGTCACGTGTAGCGTATGCCTGAACACCGATTACCACAACGCGCAATGGTAACCGGTGTAAGGGATGACTGGAAGAAAGTTAGGGGCGGCCAAACCAAAACGTGGCATCAGTGCTTGAAGTCACTAACTTCTAGTCTGAACCATGTTGGTAGATGCATACTACCTGGTTGGGATCCTCGTGACTATCGTAACCAATGGTTGGATACTCTTGGTGATATGGCTCAACATCGATCACAATGGCGTATGTGCATACACTCTCTGTCTTCCTTTAAACTAAGAGATTAAAATCGCTTCATATCATTCTTTCTAGGAACTAATTGTATCTTCCTGTACTATCTCCTTATACACACTCTTTCTTCTATATATTACCACCACTGAATTAACTACTTTTATGAATTCGGTGTGCATCTTGTTGTGCTAATGCGGTATGGCAACTTGGACCGATGCATATATGTGCCTGGTCCTACGTTGTAGCTGATTGACTGACTGACTGACTACTACTTATACTAATACTACCACTACTAATGTAGTGAACAACATCTCAGGTGGAGAAGAACAGTTTATTATTTGATACACAATTACCGAGTTATAAACAAAAATGGATAGTGGCTAGCAGCTGAATTTAGTTTGACGCTCATTTCGTCCTATGTGGGACTCGTCAGCTGGATGTACTTGCATCCACATAAGCATTGAGTTCTAATCCCGGAGTAGACATCAACACTGAGATGCAGGCATGTGCAGCTGACAAGCCTCAAATAGGACAAAACACGTGTCCTCGATTCCCCTGCTAGACACTATCCATCTTTGTTTAGAATGCTTGTGAATTCGGGTAATGTCGAGGCAATCCATATAGTATGCACATATGTCGATAAGAGACTGATACATTGCAGTCCTAAACATCAATGGGAAGATTCATTTAAATGATACAAAGTGAATTTACAATTATAGAGTGTTTTCATAATGTATGAAAACCGTACACCAAAATACATAATTTGCACATCTTCAATCATTTGTCCTTTACGTGTTTCATGATTCTTTCAAATATGCTGTTATTACATTAACTTTCTGTTTCCCTTTCTGTTCTATTCAACTGAATCTTTTCAATCTTCTACTGATATGCATTTCACTTCCGATTGGTGCTACATACTACTTATATCTCTCAACATAAGTAGTATGCACCATACTTCGACTACTAATTACTATTAATACTACTGTAATGAATGAGAACACGAATAGGGAAAATTAATGTATTTTGAGACAAAACTAAAGGTAAAATATGAGAACCATGTATTGAACACTTTATCTACAAATTTTCATCAATTATCCTTCACATTGTGTATGATTCTTCTAGTTGAAAATTTTTTTTTCTATTTTCTCTTTTGTTCTTATCAACTTCATCTTCTTAGCTCACTTCTACCAGGTTTTCCACATTCGATTAGTGTTGCATATTACTTATGTCGACAGACTTAAGTAGCATAAACTACACAACTACTAGTAATACTATCCTTATTACTACTGCTACTACAATTATGTTGAATGGTTGAAGGCATTTCATCAATTTATGATCATATTTAGCTTATCAATCATGATAAAAATATAAAGGTGAAATATGGTCATCATCATCATCATCATTATCATCATGGAGTTACACAAAACAATATGTCATGTGTAAAAAGAACACATTCTCACAATGAAAACATACCATGTGTATCAAATGATTCTGTTGATATATCATTAAGTGCTCGAATAAGATTTGCTTTTAATCCTTTTGGTGGTTCATTAGTTACTTTTACTGAATTTTGTAATACCGAAATTGGAAATGATTTTGTTGGCATTGAACTTAAATATAAACGAAAATCTGTATGTATTGATTTAGGATTTTCAGCAAGTTGTTTCACGATTTCTTCTAATCTAATCATCCATGAAGCAGCTAAATGACAATTCTATCAAAATAGAAAAAAAAAACAAACAACGTTAAATTGAAGATCGTTATTACTTTTCGATGAAATTTTGTTCTCTGAGCTGAGCAAACCATCCAACTCAGAGAAAAGAAAATTCCATCAAAATGAACCACCTGAACTACAAATCTTCTCCACCATCTCATTTATTTATTTGAGCACATAAATATTGGTAAAAGGAGGCACCAAATATATATGCGCCACACACATTTCAGTTGATATGTGTGAGGGCTGTGATACTTCCCGGGTGCTCAAACCGAAGCAGGTGGTTTTCTTAGGGAACACACCTCGAGCCTTCAACCTGAAGATCTGACCCACAAGGTAGTGGCGCATCGTAAGGAGATGCAGTCCCATGGTAACCGGTGACCAACGATTGGTTCATACACCGTTTGTTCCTTCAGGATACTAGAGCTAGCCCATGTGCACCATTGGTTTGTGATCCGGTAAAAGCCGGTGCCGGACATTCGCTTTTCGTCCTCTCATTTCCGTAAACAACATACGTGGTGTGAGAAGGCAATGAGTAGGACTTTCCTGACAGAGGCTTTATACGCGCGGTCATGTGAGAGAATTTCGAGAGAGAGAAAGCGGACTCTCCCCATTCTCGGCCGTACCAGGGCATTTGGTTGCCCACCATCTCATAGTTTTTACTATTTTGTTTCTTAAGAACAATAGAGATAAGTATTTTATACTTAATTATTGGTGAATGATTGATAAGAATTCATTAACTGAAGTGATTTGGATAATGTGTCACATATACTTAGCTACCACCTAGATCAACGAGCAACACTCACTGGTATGAGAATAGGTTGGGGAGAAAAAAACAGCTAGTTCCCGTCAAACCACGATATGACATTAGCCTATGAAATAATGATTGCTTGTTGATATGAGTAGTACTAGTAGATGTAAACTGCTTGGATAGTTTTCACTGGATACTTCTAAACAGTGATCATTAGTTCTTTCCATTTGGTTTGACGGACATTTACGTTGGATAATTCATCTGCTTATAATTAAATAGCTGCTTGAATCAAAAGATTAAATTATTGTGTAATTTAGGTATTTTATTGATTACATAATTTTGTAATATCTTTATTACGAACAATTTTATCCTTGAATTTCAAGATAATTTAAGTATCTTCCTTAAGACAATGTACCTTTACTAACCCCACCCTTTCTTGTGGAAGACAGCATCTCTATTATACTGGTTGTCTGAAGAAAACACCTTATTACCTTCACACCTCTGTACAATCAGCAGTACGACTTCACTTTCGGACCTTGAGTTTACTGCTTTTAGTCTTACCACTTTTCAAACGAACTGTTTGGTATGGTTATTGCAGCCAGTATGACTCTATTGGTTCATTACGATAGCTTAGTCCGAACACCACATCAAGGTAGCAACAACGGTCGGGTGTAAAAATGAAACTCAAGAATCACTGAACGATGGACCAAACAACATCACAAAAGTTTAATACGTCTTTTCTTCGGCATACTGACAAACTCAATAAATTCAACACAGTTCTCAAAGAATCAGTCAGTTAGTCAGCTAGCTACAACGTAGGACCAAGCACATATTTGCATCCGTCCTAGTTTATGGCTGTGAAACATAGCCAGTAAGAGTAGAGGATATTCGTAGGTTATTAGTATTCGATCATAGATGTCTTCGAAGCATTGGTCGTATATCCTGGAGCCACTGAGTAAGTAATACAGTTGTTAGGAAATGGGTACTAGGTAAGGATGGCAAATAAATTGATGAAGTGGTGAAACTTCATCAGTTGAGATGACTGGGACATGTGTTACGTATAGCCAACCACCGACTGCCCCGACGAGCGACGTCTCATGGTCCAGGGGTAGGTTGGAAGAAAGCTAGAGGTGGCCAGACCAAAACATGGCACAAATCCATGAAGTCACTGACAAGTGGACAGAGTGAGCCATGTTGGTAGGTGTAGACTACCTGATTGGGATCCACGAGACGATAGCAACCGATGGTTAGAGATCTTGAATGACATGGCTCAAAATCGTTTGCAATGGTGTGAGCATGTGCATCCACTGTTTGTGTTCCCCCAAATTCTAATCATCTGAATTCTTCATGTCCCTTTATTTTTTCTCTTTTCAAATTTATTCCACTGGATTATACTCCTTAAATAACATGTTCAAACCCTAATGTTTCAGATTAATGCTTATACTTTTACTACCTCTACCATTATGGGATTTGAATCGACAACTGCATCTCTGTGCTGATGTGGTATGTCAACTTGAACTGATGTATGTACGTATGAAGTTCTACGTTGTTGCTGACTGACTGACTGCCATACCTCATTAGTACAGCAGGATGGTGATAATATATATAAAAGAAAGATTGCATATAAGGCTATAGTACAGGAAAGAAAGAATTAATTATTAGCAAGAAAGATATGAAATGATTTTAATCTTATAGTTTAAAGGAAGATAGAGAGTGTATACACCCAAGCGATTGTCATCGATTCTGAGCTATGTCACCCACACTGTCTAATCACGTTAATTACCATAGTCATCGGCGGACCCTAATCAAATAATGTGTATCTATCAACATGACTTAAACTAGAAAGTTAATGACTTCACAAATTGATATCATGTTTTGATTTGGCCACCTCTAACTTAAATCATTGAAATAATTTTTTTTCCATTCAAATAATTGATACTATCAATGAAATATAATTGAATTTAAGGTCATTAGTCCCTTTTATAAATTTCCATAGAACAATGAGAACAAGGAATTGATCTGATATGAAAATGTGATGTATTTGTGCTATACATTTCGAACAATCTGGTCACACATATACACTTGTCAGGGCATTTTTTTTTTATATGAACGTGGGTGATTTATCTTATCCGACCGGCACTTTTTTTTCAAAATGCCCCCCACCCCCCGAAAAAATTTTTCCACCCCCAAATTACAATATTTTTCATCTCCTGTTTCGTCCAATGAAATGGCTAGTTTTGAAACTTCGATGTAATTGGTTATATATATGTAATTGAAACGGGGGCATAAAATTGACATTAATATACAGCTTTTAAAACGTTGTATAGAAATTATCATGGACAAATTCTTAAGTTTATTGAAGCCTTGGCTATTCGTCAATTTAAACTTCATCACTTATGTGTATAAAAACGATTCGTCGTAATCTTGAATTTACCTTGGTATTTCTTAAGTCATTCTATGGCCTAGGATAACGCGACAATTTCTTATTCCAATGGTTATGATCATGAGTCAGTTGAAGCTAGACCACTATGGAATACCTGGAAGCACTGGACGACCGTTTCGTCCTATTGTGGGACTTCTCAGCGGTGCGCATCCACGACCTCGCCCCCCCCTCCATCGAGATTCAAACCCAGGACCTACTGGTTTCGCGCGCGAGCACTTAACCACTAGACCACTGAGCCGGCATCCAACGGTGTTCATGTCTAACTTCAACTAATCCATGAAATTGAGCGACACATCCACCATTGTCATCAGTCAGTTAGTATCTCACAACAGACCTGGTTGAACTCCACTGGTCACTACTTCTCACTAGAACTCCAGGATATACCTCTTGAAGCCAGTCACTGACTCATGATCTTAATGATTGAAATCACTACAATCTCCACAAAACCCCTTCTGATAATATATATTTGTGACTAGATTATTCAAAATGTATAACACAAATACATCACATCACAGAATTTCCTATCCACTACCTCTAACCATCAACTAATCATCTCAAAATAATGCCTACAGTGTCAAGTCACCTAGACTGATGACCATATTGCCACATGATCGATAGCATTCAATCTGAACTGAGAATAAGGATTAGATACACATGATATTAGTCACTACCCAATGATGATCAATCAATTATCATCAGATTTTTATATCAGACATCACTACCATCTTTTCATTATTCTATTAAAAATATAATTAGAAAACTTTTATTATTATGATTATGATTATGATTATGATTACCTGTAAAAATACCCAATCACCTAATTGACATGCTTCATTAATTAATTTCTCTGCTTTAGGTCCTTGTCCTTGTCCTAATGATACAATATGTACACGTTCTGTATAATGAAATTCTTTAATAAATTTTTGAAATTGATTCATTGGATCTATACCATTAGATAATATAAATATTAATGGTGTAATAGAATTTATTTCTTTATATAAAATAGATAAATGATATGAAGGTGTTTCAATAAATTCTTTACCAAGATTATAACATATAAAATGTCTTATTAATTGTATTGTTTTCTCTTTATATATTGTTGATATAAGTAATAATTTTTGAAATGATGTTAATTTTTCATTATAATTACTAAGTGGTGATAATGTATAATTATTGTATTTAGGAGTTAATCTATATATACCAAATTCTTCTTCTTCTTTTTTTTCTTTTTCTTCTTTTTTTTCTTGTTGTTGTTGTTGTTCTTGTTGTTGCCTTGGTAACTGTTGATTAATTTGATTAAAATCAATAATTATTGAATAATTACAAATATCATTTGGTAATGTATGAAATTGTTCTGGAAAAGATTGTGATAAATCAATAATACATTGCCATTGTTTTGTATTTAACCAATTCATTGTATTGATTGGTTGTTCTAATGATGGTTTATCATTCGTAATCATATTATTATTATTATTATTATCATTATTTGATGTATTTAATAAGAAATATAACCATTCATTTATAGTAATTTGATTCATTTGTTTTAATATTTCAATACATAATAAAAATGAAAAGATTAATTTATCCCGTTCAAATAAACTACGTGAAATATTATTATATGTAGCTATAGTAACAGAATTAATTAAAATTTCTATACGTTCATCTAATGTAGTTGCATTTGGACTATTTTGTATGGTTGTATTGAATAGCTGGAAAAAAAAACAAAAAAAAACGGACAAAAAATTACAAAATTAAAGAAAGAATGAATACGTATTACTTTTAATGTGTAATGAACAAGAACATCAATGGGGGACAATCGAATATATTTAAGCATATAATTACAGAGTATCTCAATAGAATGGTTAATTTACAAAAAAAATATCAATCTATCACATAACAAACTTGATTGTTTCTGTTGTAAACATCAATCTGTTGTGTTAGATTTTATTGTTTATGCGTTTTCATATACATTGCATTATGTTTCCCTCTCTTTTTTTCTTTCTTTCTTGATCTTCCCCCCATCTTCTACTGCTAGACATTACGTTTTTTTAACTCGCTTTATATACTACTTATATTAGGATAAAGTAGCGCGTACCATAAATGGAGCATTAGTTACTGATTATTATTCACCAGTTCACTTTGTCTTCAATCTTTCTAGTTCTATCCAATTATTGTTTCTTCTTATCATGTCTGTTTTAATTTCTCGACGTAATGTGTTCTTTGATCATCATCCTCTTCTCTTTTGGCCTTGAAGATTTCAAATGATGAGAGCTTGTTTTGTGACGCACATAGTTGGGTGTTTTCATCAATATGTGTCCTATACACTTCTAGTGATTCTTTCTTGTTTCTTCCTCCAAAGGATTCGGATTTTTTCTCTCACATAGCAGATTGTTACTGATAGTGTCTAGACAACCTATTCGAAGTATTTTGCATAGACAACTGTCAATAAACACTGGTATGTTTTTTCGTAGTTCTCAAAGTTTCCGCCTCATACAGTAGAACTGTGTTGACATTTGTATTGAAAATGTTGACTTTGATGTTGGTAGACAGACAGCTGTTTTGAGTTCCAGATGTTCTTCAATTGTAGATATGTTGCTCATGCTTTGCCGATCCGTGCCTTAATATCTGCATCAGATCCACCATGTTCATCGATGACGCTGACCAGATTTGTAAAGGCTTTTACATTTTCCAAATCTTCTCCGTCAATTGTGATTGGATTGGTGCATGCTGTGCTGTATTGAAGAATCTGGTCGTCTTCTGAATTTGTTTTTGCCTGTGCTATAGAAGAGCTAGATCATCTGAGAAGTCTAAATCGTCCAGCTGAATTTTGTCTGTCCACTCTGTCTCGTGCTCCCTCCAGATGTCTATGTCTTTATGATCCAGTCGATCACCAGGACAAGGAGATAGGGTGAGAGTGAGCAACCTTGCCTGACACCTGCCTTTACTGCGAATGAGTCTCCTAGCTGTCCTTGACTCACGATTTTGCAGTTTAATCCATCATTGGAATTCCGTATGATATTGACTATCTTCTGAGTTACGCCGTAGTGTCGAGGAAGTTTCCATAGTGTTGTCCTGTCCATGCGATTAAATGCTTTCTGGTAGTCAATGATCTTGATATAGAGTGATGAATTTCATTCAATTGATTGTTCCACAATGATCTGTATTGTTGCGATTTGGTCGGTACACGATCGATCCTTACGAAATCAAGGCTGTTGGTTATAAAATAGACTATGTATTTTCCTTCTTTTTTTAGTGTTAACGTTGAATATGATAGTTTAGATCATAATCTTACATATTGCTATGAGATATAAAATCGGTATCTGTCAAGTTTAATATTTAAACTTTCATTAAGAATACTTTTTCTTTTTAATTAGTTGTGTTTAAAGAGTTTTTAAGTTCATCGATTCAAAATGAATGTCAGAAACGATTTCATTTAATAAATTCATTACTACAATGACGATTTATGGAGTCGATCTAAGCTAGATTATTATTGAAAACCTGGAAAACACAAGGTTCTAGGTCCAAGTCCCATTTGAGGGATCGTGGATATGGAATGCTGAACAGTCCCATACTGGGATGAAACGGCTGTCTAATGGTTTCAGGTTTTCAATAGTAATCTAGCTTAGATCGATTTATGAATTCAACTATTAAAATTTATTGCATTTTCTATTATTTTTCGAGTTTAGAGATTGAAATTAAACAGCTTCATTTTGTATGACATTGTTTATTAACTAATTAATAGTAGTAATAACGATTTTGCATTAGAATACAATGTCAGTCCATAATTACAGATGTATCCACTTTTATTACGACTAGAAACGAAGCCTATTTTCCTATCATATTTCTCAGACACGAAGATGTTCTTGTTCTTCTATAACAGATTCGATCACATCATGAGATTTGTTATTCCAGCACACTTCGTTCCACCAGTGTAAGATGGTTGTATACAACTGACAGAAAGTTCTTCATGATTTCACTTTCATACACTCCCATACTCATTGTTAAATTGTACCCATTGTTATGTCCTAGCAGAGATTAAATGACGAGTAACTTCTGAAACCTATTAACGGACTAATATTATCTATATATATTCTTATGGTATAATTATTCAGTAACTAGATTATACATATCTATATTCCCCTTATTATAAGCTTTATTTTGACTTATAGATTATTATTGTACGATTTACTGTTCTTAAATTATACTCAGTTTATTGATTACTGTCTCCCACATTCACAAACACGTTTCGGCTTATTTGTGTACAGATGTTATTTTCTATTGATCTGTCTGATTGATATATAAACCGAGTATGTCTGAAATACATGATTCGATTCATATTACAGAAGATGGTATTGAGTTCTGGACTCAAGCGGACGGGCTAGAAGAATATTGGATCCAATAAGGACGCTAGACTGCTGAAACCGGTTGAACGTCATTGATTTTGTCATAGTGCGAAGATTTGTATAAGTCGTATTCTGATTGGTAGATAAGTCACCTGATCGAAAGCCGGACATAAAACCATAACACCTATAATCCCTGCTAAGTTTAAATCTATATCGTTACTCAGTGTTTACAATCTCATATTGTAGTGAACAGAACACCAATGGAGAACAATCGAATGTATGTGACAATAAATGACAGAACTAGTTAGTAAAATCTTACAGCCATATCGCAAATACTCAATTTGCAAAATGTTCATCAATTGTGTCAAAAATGACTCAGAATTCCTTTGTTCTTGCATTTTCATACAATACATTCTTTCTTCATTCTTTACTATTCAATCTTCTTGTCTGTCTGCATCCACATCACAATATTACTAATGATTAATATCAAGAGAGAATGATAGTTGAAGGTAGTCAACAAGAAAACTGTGGATCCAAGTTTTGTGTTATTTGTAACTCATTAACCTGAGTTCACGATTTCCCTTAAACCAATGTTCATATTATATCACTTCATCTCTGATGGCATTCAATCTACAGTAAGAACAATCTAACATATATATATATATATATATATATATATATATATATATATATATATATATCTATATGATAACACTAATCACTAAGCATTTAATGATTAATCAATCATAAAACAAAAAAGGTAAAATAATTTACTTACATTTTTAAAATATTTCAATGAAAATTGATACATTGAATTGATTTCATTCATAGATTTAATAATAAAATATAGAATAGAACCACGTAATGCAATTGGTAAATATTTAGAACGTGCTAATAATAATTTTTGTTCAGTTATTGTTGATTCATTTAAACGTTTTGTTATTTCTGTTGATTTTAATTTAGATTCATTTAATGTATTAATTAATTCTTCATTATCTAATATATTCCCTTCTGATTCATATAATAATTTTAATATTCGATTTTCTATTTCCTAAAATATAAATAAACAGATAGATAGATAGATGTGTGGATAAATAGATAGATAGATAGATGAGTGGATAAATAGATAGATAGATAGATAGATAGATAGATAGATGAGTGGATAAATAGATAGATAGATAGATAGATAGATAGATAGATAGATAGATAGATAGATGAGTGGATAGAAAGATAGATAGATAGATAGATAGATAGATAGATAGATAGATAGATAGATAGATAGATAGATAGATAGATAGATAGATAGATAGATAGATAGATAGATAGATAGATAGATAGATGAGTGGATAGAAAGATAGATAGATAGATAGATAGATAGATAGATAGATAGATAGATAGATAGATAGATAGATAGATAGATAGATAGATAGATAGATAGATAGATAGATAGATAGATAGATAGATAGATAGATAGATAGATAGATAGATAGATAGATAGATAGATAGATAGATAGATAGATAGATAGATAGATAGATAGATAGATAGATAGATAGATAGATAGATAGATAGATAGATAGATAGATAGATAGATAGATAGATAGATAGATAGATAGATAGATAGATAGATAGATAGATAGATGAGTGGATAAATAGATAGATAGATAGATAGATAGATAGATAGATGAGTGGATAAATAGATAGATAGATAGATAGATAGATAGATAGATAGATAGATAGATGTGTGTATAGATAGATAGATAGATAGATAGATAGATAGATAGATAGATAGATAGATAGATAGATAGATAGATAGATAGATAGATAGATAGATAGATAGATAGATAGATAGATAGATGAGTGGATAGAAAGATAGATAGATAGATAGATAGATAGATAGATAGATAGATAGATAGATAGATAGATAGATAGATAGATAGATAGATAGATAGATAGATAGATAGATAGATAGATAGATAGATAGATAGATAGATAGATAGATAGATAGATAGATAGATAGATAGATAGATAGATAGATAGATAGATAGATAGATAGATAGATAGATAGATAGATAGATAGATAGATAGATAGATAGATAGATAGATAGATAGATAGATAGATAGATAGATAGATAGATAGATAGATAGATAGATAGATAGATAGATAGATAGATAGATAGATAGATAGATAGATAGATAGATAGATAGATAGATAGATAGATAGATAGATAGATAGATAGATAGATAGATAGATAGATAGATAGATAGATAGATAGATAGATAGATAGATAGATAGATAGATAGATAGATAGATAGATAGATAGATAGATGTGTGTATAGATAGATAGATAGATAGATAGATAGATAGATAGATAGATAGATAGATAGATAGATAGATAGATAGATAGATAGATAGATAGATAGATAGATAGATAGATAGATAGATGTGTGGATAGATAGATAGATAGACAGATAGATGTGTGGATAGATAGATAGATAGACAGATAGATGTGTGGATAGATAGATAGACAGACATATACATGTGAAGGTAGATAGACAGACAAACAGATATATGTGTAGGTAGACAAACAGACAAATATGTGGATAGACAGACAGACAGATGTGTAGATACACGGACAGACAGACTGATAGATAGATAAAGAACTGACTTTCCCTAATCTCAGCTATCATACACACACACACACACATACACACACTTGTAAAACAACCAAAAAAAAAAACAGTAACAAAAATATCCCCCCCTTTTTTCTTTTTACTTTTAATTGATTTTGATCTGTATTCATTCGAATAATTAATTGATTTCGTTGTTCTTCTAATTCTGGTCTTTCAATATTTGTTATATCATTTAATAATTGATCTTGTAAACCATTGAATGTAACAGTAAAATTAATAATAGTTACTTTAATAAATATATCTGGTAAATAATGTGGATTAGATAATTTAGTTGTTAAATATAAACGAAAATTTTGATTATATTCTATTTCTTCATTATTATTATTATTATTAAGTCGTATTAATAAACGTCCATTAGATATATAAATTTGTTTTAATAATATAGATTCTAATAATGGATCTAATATTTCATATATATCTTCTATTAATAATGGTATACCAATTTGTATACAATTTTTTAATATTTTTAATAAATTTGGTTCATTTAATTTAATAATTTTTAATTGATTTTTTAATTCCATTTTACGTATCCATTGATTAGCTTGTTCTTGTGGATCAATTAATAATGACCAATGTCTTGAATATTTCATTATGATAGCATTTTCAATACTATATAAATCATTTGGTAAATAATCAATATTCCATTGTTTTATTTCATAATCATTACCTAATATATCATATAATGTAATATTATTATTATTATTATTATTATTAGTATTATTATTAGTATTATTAATTAATATTTGATATTGATTACATTGTTTTATCCATAAATTCATTAAATCATTACGATAATTCAATGTAAATGCACCATAATAAGTAATACATGCAGATGCAATAAATAAATTACCAATAATATAATTTAATTTATTATTATATTGTTCTATAGATAATTCCCAATGTAATTTTTCATCGATTAATGCTATAGTTAATTTATTAGCACGTTTTAATCGATTCGATATTAATAATAAATATTGTTCAAGTTGTTTTTTTTCATTTATAGATTGATAATAATCATGTTGTAATATAGAAATTTTTTTTTCAATATTTAATAATTCAATTTGTTTCACTTCAAGTTTATTCATTACAATGGTTAATTCTTTATTAGCTTCTTCTAAACTAAAAGATAGAAAAAAAGAAAGAAAAAAGAAAAAGAAAAAGAAAAAAAGAAATGTAAAGAATAATAAGTAGAGAAGATTTAATGCCCCCAAAATGTCATAATATTGGTTGAGAGAAGAGGAGAGCGTGATCTCTCTTTCTCTTTCTTCTTTCTTTCTTTCTTTCTCTTTCTCTCGAAATGCTCTCACATACCTAATGTGTATATAGTCTCTGTCAGGGAAGTTCTACTTACTGCCTTCACATGGCGGAGGTGTTGTTTACAAAAATGAGAGGATGAA
Organism: Schistosoma spindalis; assembly: GCA_946903255.1. Taxonomy (NCBI): domain Eukaryota; kingdom Metazoa; phylum Platyhelminthes; class Trematoda; order Strigeidida; family Schistosomatidae; genus Schistosoma; species Schistosoma spindalis. The sequence continues at coordinate 2,070,281 of OX336416.1, forward strand.
AAGCGAATGTCCGGCACCGACTTTAACCGGATTTCAAACCAATGGTGAACATGGGCTAGCTTCAGTATCCTGAAGGAACAAATGGAGTATGAATCAATCGTCAATCACCGGTTATCATGGGACTGCATCTGTTTACAATGCTCCACTGCCTTATGGATCAGATCTTCAGGTCGACGAAGGCTCGGGGTGTGGCCCCCTAAGAAAACTACCTGTTTCGCTTTGGGAACCCGGGCAGTATCATAGCTCTCACACATATCAAATGAGATTTGTGTGGTGCATATATATTTGTTGCGTCCTTGTATTAATACCTATGTGTTAAAATAAATCAATAAATAAATATGAAAAACACGATGACATTTGAAATGAATGGTACATGGTTCGAATGTTAAAGGGAATATCAACTATGAAATATAGGGACATCCAGCTGATAAGTCCTAAACAGGAAGAAACGTGGGTCATGCTAGATTACACTGCTAGCCATTATTCATCTTTGTTTATAAAAGCACATTATGCACATATGCCGATAATAGACGGATCAATTACTGTCTTAAACCTCAATCAGAAGTTACAAGGGAATTTATCCATGTTTTTGTTTTACTATAGTTTGTTTTTTTCCAAAAAGAAAATGAATACAATCAATCAATTATAGACTAGATGGTATTGTGGTGTGTGATATTAGTTTCGACAGATATAAGTAGTATGTGACACTTTGGTGTATGATACTTATATGTAGACATAAGTAGTATATGATGTTAGTTGTGAATAGAATGTCTGGAAGCAGAGGGACAACAAGATCGAACAATGAAGAATGAAAACAGAATGCAATTTGTGTGAAAATGCAAGAACAAAGGAAGTCTGAGTCATTTGAGACAGTTGATGAACATTTTGGAAATTGAGCATTTACGATATGATTGTCATACTTTAGTAACTAGTTCTATAATTTGTTGTCAAATTACATTCAATTGTCCCCCCCATTGGTGCTCGTGTTCATGAAAACGCCACTTGACAATGGGATACTTCGTAACAGAGGTTTGAGACAATCAAAGAAAATTAAACGGGAAAAGAGTAATTAGTACTATGTATGCTACTTATACTAAAATAAGTAGTATAAAATGCTACTGAGAAATGGAAGGCCTAGTTACAGATGATTGACAAGATCAAATAAAAGACAATGGGAACAGAAAGTAATTGGTATGAAAATAAAAAAAAGACAATAAAGTGTGAGACAATTAGTGGAAATTAGGCAAAGAAATGATTAAACGTATAGTAATCACATTTTATCAAATAACTCTGTAATTTTTCATCCAAATATGTCTAGCTGTCCTCATTTTTTGTGTGATCGATCACTACAGTAGTTTGGACAAATAATACAACAGAACTAACATTAAACAGTACAACCAAAGCATAGTAGTAATAAGATAAACAGAAATAGTATAGAATGTAATGTAAAATTAAAAAAAACACATCAAAGATCAGATGAAAGAAGAAAAATTAATGGAGAGATTACGAGTGACTGCAATTCTATTGCTATAACTCATTTTGAGTTATTTCATTTAATTTCTTTAATAACACACTCTAGATATACATTTGTATATCGTTTGTAAATAATAAAAACAATTGTAATATGAAGAGCTAATCAGAAGTAGCCTAATAAGAAGGTCTACCGATGGTAATCAAAAGTCACCTAAAAGATTACTAGATTGTAAGCGCTTACGAGTTCACTTAAGCTGCGAACGGAGTAAAGACTCAGTGACCAAAGACCAATAAACTATCTATTCTGATGCGTCCCAGCCCCGCTAACTAGAGGAAGAAGTACAAGCTTGGATTGGGGAAGTATATTCCGAAAAAGCCAGAAAAAGGGCGATAACAACAGAGACAAATCAAAACGTATATATATATATATATATATATATATATATATATAGCACGAAACCGTCCTTCGGAAGAGTTACAAATAACATACTAAAAAACACTACGAACCAATAGCATTTAAGCTCCTCTCAAGTGGGAAATACGATATGGAGGTGAAAAGAGCGCTTTTGGAGCGAAAACAAAGAAATTCAAATTTTCTAAATAAAATTACAAAATTAGGTCCTTTTGCAAGTTAGTTCTGTGGATGTAACGTCCCCAACAAGGACAAGTTTATTTCAACGAATAAGCAATGGATCGATTTTAAAAGGATCATATATATATATATATATATATATATATATATATATATATATATATATATATATATATATATATATGAATGAGTATTTTGTATTATATTCGGTAGACAATGACACTTTCTTACTCATTGTTATATTCTTGCTCAAATAGTCACTGTGGGGGGGGGTTAGCACTTAGCACACCATATATCAGTATCAGTTTTAGATCCTGCCCGTCACAATAATTTGAAGAAAATGATGCATACATTATCTATTGGTTACAGATATACATAACTGATTACTATGAGTTAAATCAACAATGCTATGGATTAACTAATGTTGAATTTGTGTTTTTGATAGAGTTTTGTTCTTTGAACTGAATGATTTGGTCGTGGAGCTTTCATCGTTCTTTTGAACGACATCATCAACACAAACAATAAATGAAATATTTCTCTCAGTACAAGTCACATAATCAAATATTCTTATTTCAATATAATACAAGAAGTAGTAAGTATGTTCTTAAGAATCAGAATAGAATTCGAAGTGATTACAATCTGGAAATAAGAGAATGAGGTAATTTTAAATAGGATACTACAGTATATTAGACAGTTTAAGACATTACGTGGATGCGTAATCAATAGATCGGGAAAATTCCAAGAATAAAAGGGAATCTCTTAAAGTACGAAGTTCTTGTCAATCTGTAATCAGCATACACATAAATGTACATTCAATTTAACAATTTATGTCGTGAAGAACAATCAATCACAAAATGGAAGACTAACCTAACGAAACATTGAAGGGGAATACGTGAATACATGAATAGATCAACTCAATGCTTGTGTAGTAATCAAAAAGCTCATTTCTACATTGATTAAGAATGATAATTAAAGCTTCATAATTAAATCAGTTAACTCAAACAAACCCAATCCTACTACTAAAGAGATTCACCTCAGTTATAAACATTCATCGTCATTTCAATATGATTTCAATTGAATAAACCTAAGGTTTGATTTTACCACTTTCAGTCCATATCTTATTGTTATAATGGTTGTTTTTACACGTTTACACGTATGGGACGTTAATTTATCTTAAACGAATATCTACACTAGATTCTCTCCCAGTGTCTATTCTACAGAACGTCAACACAACTCAGATGATCAAGAACACGTGATTAGCCTGACTAGAACGTAAATATATTTCCACACCAGAAACCCGACACAATCCGATAACAACGAACAATCAATAATGATTCGTAATAATAATAATAATAATAAAGATAGGGGAATATATAACTCATCTGCTTGAATATCGGGGCTACCTGTTCCTTCCATCTAGATATTTCGTCAAGTTATCTGTTTTCTTGTTTATTTTAACACATTATTATGTCTATTGAGCTCACAATCTATTCAAGCGCGTTTATGAAAGGTTTACAAAAAGATACAACTAGCGACATCATGGTGGCTTGCAATACACATTGAAACAAATAAACATTATTCAAATGTCGATTATCGAACTCCTAACATCTAACTGGCCACCACTCAATATTTATCGTCAGGGTCGATCAAGATATAAGAAAAGGAAACTTGTTGAAATAATTTATGCTGAGAATTCAATAGTGTATCACAAATATAAAGTTGAATAAAGCTTATAATAATAATAATAAAAATAATAACAATAATAATAATAATAAGCCAACAACCCATCATTATTATTCTTGCTCACACAACACTTATCTAATGCTATTCCAAGAAGAATAGCATGATAGTTAATATTAAAGTGTATATTTAACTTTTGGAAATACTTCAAAGAAGGAATAGGAACGTTACCTAATAAGACAAAATCAATGATTTATTCAATCAATCAATCAATCAATCAATCAATCAATCGATCAATCAATCAATCAATCGATCAATCAATCAATCAATCAATCAGTCTAAAGATATATGCATATATATATACTAAAACAAAAAAGAACAACTAAGAATATTTTCATACCGTTTCCTTTTAGGTTCTACAGTACGAAATATACGAGCGTATAAATCCAATGCTCTAATCCACATACACATTGATTTACAAGCTTTACTTGTTTTTTCAACAATTTCTGGTATAAATTCAGGATTATCAATAAATTTTTTTAATTTTTTCAATTGTCCATCAGTAATCTCATCTTTTGGATATTCAACTAATTTTCTTAAAAAATTTGAATCATTTAATACAGTTTTAGCTGTTGCCCAATCACCTCTAAATGAACATAATAATAATAATAATAATAAATGATTAGCTGAAATATAACAAGTTATTTGGTTAGATGAATGAGTATTGCTGAGGAGTCCAACACTAGGACAAAATGATTGTCCAGTGCTTCCAGGTTTTTCAACGTAGTATAGCTTCAATTAACTCATGAACTTAACTATCAAATTACTATTACTTACTTACGACTGTTACTCCCAATGGCCGCCGACCAGTATTCGCCAACCCACTCTCTTTTGGGCCTTCTTTTCCAGTTCTGTTCAGTTGTTGTTCAGTCTTTTCGTGTTTGTCTCCATTTCTTAGCGCAATGTGTTGTTTGGTCTTCTTCATCTCCTTTGGTCTTTTAGGATTTCAAGTGATGAGGGCTTGCCTTGTGACGCACATAGTTGGGTGTTTTCTTCAATATGTGTCCTATACACTTCTAGTGATTCCTCCTTGTTTCTTCCTCCAAAGGATTCGGATTTGTTCTCTCACATAGTAGGTTGTTACTGATAGTGTCTAACCAACATATTCGAAGTATTTTGTGTAGACAACTGTCAATAAACACTGGTATATTCTTTCGTAGTTCTCCAAGTTTCCGCCTCATACAGTAGAGCTGTCTTGACATTTGTATTGAAAATGTTGACTTTGATATTGGTTGAGAGACAGTTGTTTTGAGTTCCAGATGTTCTTCAATTGTAGATATGTTGCTCTTGCTTTGCCGATCCGTGCCTTCATATCTGCATCAGATCCACCGTGTTCATCAATGATGCTGACCAGATATGTAGAGGTTTTTACATCTTCCAATGCTTTTCCGTCAAGTGTGATCCACTTGGAGCCCCTTTGTGGCTACTGCCGGTCCAAAACCCGGATAATTTCTGGTCACTTAGATCGGTGGTTGAATGACAGATCACAATTCAGCTATTCAAGTCGGAGAAATAAATACTGTGTTACTTGTTCACTGTTGCTTTTCAAGTAAAACCGAAAAATTGCATTGATGTGGTGAAGAATGATCTATTGTATTACAAAGTCAACGACATATAAAGTTGTTTTCCAATCGTTCATAATATGTAATCACATCTTAGTAAAGAGTGATTGTATAACCTGGTCATTTAGTTATATCTGTTGGTTTTATATGTTAAATTGTATTATATTGTAAATGTATTTAGATGGTAAGTTATTGATTACGTGGAGTTAAATAACATTCAGTCTAGTATAAATAAATCTGACCGTGTCAGTATATGGGGTCGTTGAGATTATTAAGTTTTTGATTGAGATCATCAACCGATTGATGTTAGACCACCACTGAAAACTTGGAAGCACTGGACGGCTGTTTCGCCCTATTATGGGACTCTTCAGCGGTGTGAATCCACTATATTACTCCCGCGGGATTCGAACCCAGGGCCCTCAGTCTCGCGCGCGTACGCTTAACCTACTGGACCATTGAGCCGGCATTAACACCATTGGATGCCCCCAGGTTTTGAAATACAGTTGAATCCTTATCTATTATCTTTCCATTTTTACTTCAGTTATCCAATTCATAGTTCCAGTAGCAAGTATCATGTCAGTTAAGTATGCTAAGGATACAATATAGATATATATTCTTACTTTTGTCCAAGCATAATACAAACAGCTTCCATAACAGTTTGTACTAATTGTGGTGGTTTAGTAAATACACGAATTTCAGATATATCATTTTTATCTAATGAATCAAGTGCTTTATTAGCTGCTTCTAATGCTGGTATTGCTTCATCTAAATCTCGTTGTGCATCATCAGCTATAATTTGATTTTCAGCTGCTTTTTGTTTAGCTAACATTTCATCTTCTTTAACTCGACTACGAACAAGATCAGCCTGATAATGAAGGATTGAAGGAAAATAAAACAACACAAAATAATAACTATTTAGGTGATTTTATAAACATTTGGAAGGTATACTTCATCATAAATTAATATCATGTGGTAAACAATTAAAATTAAGAAGAAACCAAACGGTTGCTTCGTCTGAATTAGAGCGTCCATGGAGTAGAATACTCATGATAATACATGGATTAAAACCTTACTTACTTACTTACTTACGCCTGTCACTCCTAATAAAGCATAGGTCGCCGACCAGCACTCTCCAACCCAATCTGCCCTGGGCATTCTTTTCTAGTTCCATTCAATTCTTTTTCATTTTTCTCATGTCTATCTCCATTTCCCGGCGAAATGTGTTCTTCGGTCTTCTTCTTTTCCTTTGGCCTCGAAGATTCCATGTGAGGGCTTGTCATGTGACGCACTCAGTACGGTGCTTTCCTGTATGTGTGTCCTATCCACCTTCCTGATTTCTTCCTCCACTAGAATCTGGTTTGTTCTCTTCCATAGTAGGTTGTTGCTAATAGTGTCCGGCCAACGGATCTGAAGTATTTTGTGTAGACAACTGTTAATAAACACCTGTATCTTCTGGATGATGGCTTTCGTGGTTTTCCAGGTTTTCGCCCCATACAGTAGAGCTGTATTCACATTTGTATTGAAAATGTTGACTTTGTTGTTGGTTGCAAATTGTTTTCAGTTCCAGATGTTCTTCAATTGTAAATATGCTGCTCTTGCTTTGCCGATCCGTGCCTTCACATCTGCATCAGATCCACCATATTCATCGATGATGATGCCCAAATATGTAAAGGTTTGTACATCTTCGAAATCTTCTCCGTCAATTGTGATTGGATTGGTGCATGCTGTGTTGTATGGGAGAATCTCGCTTTTCTCTTTGTGTATATTGAGACCTATTGCTGCTGAGGCTTCTGCTACACTTGTTGTCTTCTCCTGCACTTGTTGTTGCGTTTGTTATAGAAGAGCCGGATCATCTGCGAAGTCTATGTCGTCCAACTGCATCCTAGATGTTCACTGTATCTCGTGCTTCCCTTCAGATGTTGACGTCTTCATGATCCAGTCGACCACCAGGAGAAAGAGAAAGGGTGAGAGTAAGCAACCTTGCCTGACACCGATCTTTGAAGTGTTCCACCCACCTGTTTCGTCGTTCTTCAGTGTTCAATTATTGTGTTGACCACTACTACTGCTTTATACTAATGAGTACTAATCTAATAGGCCAGGTTTTTTAAAAATTCAATTCAAGCAAATTTAACGGGAAGTTGCTGCCTTACATTCTCAACTCAGTTTAATTCATAAGTTTTCGTGAAATCCCGCCATATTGATTCATAGGCTAATGAGGATCATAGTATTTGAGAATATTTTAATGGTTTAATTTCCTGAGTGTTTCAATATACATCATATTCCATGGGAATCAACAAAGAACTATACCAGCTATTTATCTGATAGATCGTATAGTGAAAGTAGGTATGTAGATTTTTATAAATCAGATCTATTCCATTTCATGTGTTTCTTTAGTGATAGAAATATTCATTTCGCAAAATATATATACTCAAGGTACACACATACCTTGACGTGGTGGTCGTACTTGCCTATCGTGATGAAACAACTCAGCTATACTGGCTGGAACAACCGATCCTACCATGCCAGACAGGTTGGTTGAAGAGCGGTAGGACTAAAAGCAACAAATCCAACGTCCGAAGGCGAAGTCGTACTGTTGACTGTACAGAAGTGTGACAGCAGTAAGGTGTTTCCTTCAGACAACCAGCATAACAGCGATGCTGCCTTCCCACAAGGAGGGTTGGAGTTAGAAAAGGCCGACCCTAAAAATGCACACCTCACCTTATCCCACGGATATCCGTCTCCGGCGGTAAGGTTTCAACAAGTACTTAGCTAACACAAAAACTACTCATAAAAAGGTCATGTGTGACAGACGTCAGGCAGATGTTGCTTGGGCACTGCGGTCGGGCTCTCAGGTCATTAAGTTCACCTCAAATCCGATTTCCTTTTCAGGTACCTCCAGAAGAACCCTTCGACGGTGTGGGCAACCGTGAAGTGATAACCGCCCTCATACCTCTAACAGCACTCAAGACCGCTGACTGACTGAATGAGTGAATCATGATGATCAGTGTATATGTTAAGTTTAAATTTGAAATCATTGAACAATAAATCAACAAATAACATTCAACACAGTGAAGATGAAAAACAATCAAGACAACATCTTCCATAACTTTATACCAAATAAATGAAACATAATTGAGAAAGTAATGATCAGAGAATAATATCACAAAGATATGGATTTCGAATCTAAGGTATTGATGTCACGGCTCAATAGTGGAAAGTTTCAGTGAATGAAAACACAGGCTAGAATGACCAAATGTACGATAACACAAAATTACAGAGATATTTGTTAAAATATGAAAATCATACATTCAATCTTTTATTTGCAAAATGTTTATTAAGTGTCTCAAACTTGATTGTTCTTTCATTTCCATACTAATCATTTTCTGTTCCCATTCTATTTTATCCGATCTTCTCAACCTTCTACTACTAAGTATATCAGTTTCAAGTAGTGTTACATACTACTTATATCTGTCGACATAAGTAGCATACATCACAAAGTTATAAAATGATTAAACAATTAGTAACTATCTAATGAACAATTCCTATGTATAATTCAATACTAAAATAACTTATTCAATAACTAAATAACTTCATTTCAATACATATGTAAGACTTTTCTAAGTGAATAAAGTTCAACTCTTTGATAGAGTAAGAGTTTTCACAATGTTGTAACTGGATCCTGTTGAATATATATATGAGTACATATAATGGTGTTCTTATTCTCGTCCTCTCTTGAGTTGTGGGGTTCTTGTATTAAAAAATAGGTATATCAGCATCAACTCTCGGATACCGCACGTTACAACAATACTGTGCATTTGAAAAGTATTTGTATTATGTCAGATATTGAGCAACAAAAACATGTGTCTTGTCAGATATGTACATTAAGCTAAGCTTAACATACATTATTATGGAAAGATAGAATAATGATGGTGGGTACCATAACAGTAGAAGTAGTTGCTATATCAATTTTAATGTAAAAAATAGCCATAATGAAGACGATTTTAGGAAGGTTCTTAGCTGAATAAAATGGATGAAATAAATTTGAAACTCAAGATCTAAAAGTTGATAAAAAGTTAATAAATCAACGTAATTGTAACTTGCCTTAGGCCATTTCATGAAGCATCTCAAACCATTAGTAGTAATAAACACTCGGACACCAATGGCTCAATACAAATGTCAGGCAATAAACATAGAGTTGTCCCATTTTATTTCGGTCCCTGTTAACTTCTTTCTAATCTACTCCTATACCACCAAACAGCACGTATCTAATTGCCGGTCGTTGAACTACTGTTGTACTGCATTTTGTTTAGTGGTATGACATTTTGTGACAATTCAAGATGTTTGATTCAGCTACAAATACACGTACCTCTTGTATGATTTCTTAATCATCAACAATAGGATCCAGTTAAACAGAATCAAAAGGAATAAAGCATCCCATGAACATCAAACCTCATTCAATTACTATACGTGACCAAAATTCTGTGATAAGAAAAACCGAATTATCTGTAAGATAGTGGTTGGAAGTAATTGGAAAGAAACCCTGAACCTATTTTTCATGCTATTCGTCACTCATCAGTAAAGTGTACCTCTGCTTTTTGAGGGATTCGGTTCTGAGTCATTCAGTTCTATAGTTAAAAATATGTTACCATCAAGCGATAAGGGCTGTGACTAACTTCCAATAGGACTGTGAAATATTTAAAACTGGTTGATCACTAAGCATCTAATCAACACTAAGAAGGACATGACATACATAATAGTGGTGAATACACATTGATCGATAAAGTACAAGTTATTATTGTATATCAATATCTATTCAATATTGAATATAATAAATTACCTGTTCTTGATCTTCACTTAATTTTATCATTAATTTTTCTGTATCATGTTGTTTTGCTTCAAGTGTTGGACGTAATGCTGTTAGTTCCGTTTCCATTTTAGCAATTAAATCATTAGTTTCTAATATTTTATTTAAACCATTACGAAATTTATCACGTCCATCAGTTAATTCTCTAGACAAAGAAAAGAAAAAAAAGAAAAAACATTAGGGATTGAGAAAAACACAGAATCACCCAATTGCACAAGCTAATGGCGATCATAACTAAGTAGTTAAAGGGAGAACATGATAACATTTGAAGTGGACGGTATTGGTTTCGTGTCTTGTTGTGAACATCAACTCTGCAATGCAGATACATTCAACTGACAAGTTCAAAATAGGATAGAACGCGCGTCCTGGATCTCATCGCTAGCTACTATCCATCTTTTCTTGAAAATAAACAATTGTTTGATGATACTCAATTATAACTGTATGAATCAAGTTGCAACTTGGTCGATAGGATTCGATCTACACTAAGAAGGACCTGAAATATATGATATTTTATCACCCCCCCCCCCCCCCCCCCCCCCCCCCCCCCCACCAAAGTGATCAATCAATTGTAAATACATCTCAGTCCTACAGAAGGTTGGTTGCCACCCAGATAGCTCAGTAGTAAGGTCTCTGACTGTGAAACTGGGTGACACAGGATCGAATCCGCCAGAGAGCATCAGTTCCCTCAAGATTACATGTGTACCTTGCTGACGAGTGCCAAGTAGTACGAAACCTGGGTTCAGGGTTTCCTGTTGACTATCTCCAATCGTCATTTTATCTCAACATAGTTCACGCAATGTTGAGTCACGTAGACTGGTGACCACATTGGAACTTGGTCGATATCATTCGATCTACACTAAGAAGAACTTGACATATATGACATTGATCACAACCCTGTGATAAATCATTTGTAAGTTTTAATGATCTTTGACTTATTAATTAGAATGAACTAACTTACTTTATTTGTTTATTCAACATTGTTGTATATAATCCAAGCAATTCTAAATAACTTGTCGGTGTAGTATAATAATAACGTTTTAATTCATTATAAAAACGTACAGCTGCTTCTGAAACACTTAAATGAATATCGGTAGATAATTTTGATATAGATTCCTATTAATAATAGAAAGAAATAGAATTTTATTAGCTTGAAAGATTTATAATCATTGTAGAAATTTGTAGTTTACATCATAGACTGATATTATGACAGACATACTAGTCAGTCAGTGAGTCAGTAACAGCGTAGAACATCGTACGTACGTACATCAGTTCAAGTTGCCATATCACATTAGCACGAAGATGCAGTTGTCGATTCAAATCCCATAGAGGTAGAGATAGTAAAAGTATAAGCAGTAATCGGAAACACTAGAGTTTGATGATGTTATTTAAGGAGTATAATTCAATGAAATAAATTTGGAAAGAGGAAAAAAATGGATATGAAGAATTCAGATAATCAGAACTTGGGAGAACACAAAGAGTGGGTGCACATGCTTCATTGTAAACGATGTTGAGCTATGTCATTCAAGGTTTCTAAACATCGGTTGCTATCGCCTCGCCGTTCTTAACCAGGTAGTCTTCACCTACCAACATGGCTCATTCTGTCCACTTGTCAGTGACTTCATGGATTTGTGCCATGTTTTGGTCTGGTCACCTCTAGCTTTCTTCCAACCTACTTCTATATCATAAAACATCGCACGTCGGGCATACGTAACATATGTTCCAGTCATCTCAACTGATAAAGTTTCACCACTTCAACTGATTTACTATCCTTAGCTAGTATCCATTTCCTAACAACTGCATTACTTACTCAGTGGTCCCCGGATATACGAGCAATGTTTCGAAGACATCTATGATCAAATACTAGTAACCTACGAATATCCTCTACTCTTACTGACCATGTTTCACAGCCATAAACTAGGACGGATGCAAATATGTGCCTGTTCCTACGTTGTAGCTGGCTGACTAATTGACTGATTCTTTGAGAACTGTCTTGAATTTATTGTGTTTGCCGAAAAAAGGACGAATTAAACTTTTGTGATGTTGTTCGGCCCGTTTTTCAGTGATTCTTGAGTTTCAGTTTCATACCCAACCGTTGTTCAAGGTGTATAATCCAGTGAAATAAATTTGCAGAAAAGAAAATAAAGGGATGACATTTTCATTCTGGTATAGAACTTTACAGTGAAATACTCACCTAGAATCCTGTAAGGAATCAAACATATGACTTACGAATCTCATAGTGAGCATGTTTATTTTCTGGTTGAATTTTAGGCATGGGAAACGAGAAGAATGTAATTAAAACACTTAAAATAATCGATACACAGTATATATATAGAGCCTAGTGATATGAATGGAATCCATAGAATTCAAGTGAGCTAAATGTTACATTCAAAGTGAGTAAGACTATAGTTGCTAATCAGTAATTCTAACTTTTCTAGGCTTTTAGAAACATTTTTCTCTAACACAATATGGCATAAAATTATTATTTTATCGAAATTCTCAAATTATCATTTCAAATAATTATCAAAATATCCATTTAGATTGATATCATGAATTGATCAATGTTAGATCACCATTGAAAAACTGGAAGTACTGGACTGCGATTTCGTCCTAGTATGAGACTAACAAGAAATGTGCATACACGGTCCAGCATATGAGACTGGAACTTGGAACCGTCGGTTTCGAGTACAAACACTCAGCCTTTAAATCACTGAGCAGGCATCCAATAGTGTTAATGTTGAGTGTCATATTATAAACATCCATAATATTACGCGACAGTCTATCATTGTCTTTGGTGAGTAACTACCTCAAAAGCGTTCGCCTGCGAGATCGGAAGTCCTGAGTTCGAGTTCCACAAGCGAGATCGTGAATGCGCACTGCTGAGGAGTTCCATCCAGTGCTTTCATATTTTCCACGGTGGTCCAGCTTTAATCGATTCATGAATTCAACTATTCAGTTAAATTATGAATTGATTTTAAGCAATTAAACATGGATTAATGTTTCTGCATTTCTTGATAATGTTATTTAACATTACCATGAAGAATTCACGTGCTCTTCTAATGGCTACATTAAAAAAGATGGCAGGGTAATTAAATTAATTCGAGCAAATATGTGAAATCAACTATTGAGTGGCTATTGATTGACTATTTATTTCAACCAATTAAATAATCGAGTTATTCAGATTAGCCAATTAAAGTAAAAGAAAGCTCGACAAGTTTTTGCCAACTTGCGCCATTCATGATGAAGGCGAGATATTCATCTACCGACCAAAGAACAGGTTTATTGCGCAGCAGTTCGTTCCGTCCTAATTAATGGCAATGAAACATGGCCGGTAAGAGTAGAGGATATTCGTAGGTTACTAGTATTCGATCATAGATGTCTTCGAAGCATTGGTCGTATATCCTGGAACCATCGAGTAAGTAATACAGTTGTTAGGAAATGGGTACTAGGTAAGGATGGCAAATCAATTGATGAAGTGGTGAAACTTCATCAGTTGAGATGACTGGAACATATGTTACGTATGCCCGACGTGCGATGTTTTATGATATAGAAGTAGGTTGTAAGAAAGCTAGAGGTGGCCAGACCAAAACATGGCACAAATCCATGAAGTCACTGACAAGTGGACAGAGCGAGCCATGTTGGTAGGTATAGACTACCTGGTTGGCATCCACGAGACGATAGCAACCGATGGTTAGAGACCTTAAATGACATGGCTCAAAATCGTTTACAATGGTGTACGCAGGTGTATCCACTCTTTGTGTTCTCCCAAATTCTACTTTTCTGAATTCTTCATATCCCTTTCCTTTTTCTCTTTCTAAACTTATTTCACTAGATTATGCATCAATTTGGAAAACTCTCCTAGTCTCCCACATTGTACAACCATCCCATGTACCTAAATAAATGATTGCTCTGATTATCAGAACGAGTATCGGCTTCAGTTTTCATCATAAAATGTCATAACTCTTCTAAATGAAAATCTTTTGACTCGCTAGGCAGAATTAAAAATTGTTTAAATAATATTTTCTGGTTAGTATTTGCTTTTAGTAAATTAGTTTTCTACAGCTTATGGTTACTAACCTCATACTTAACCCTCCTTCTCTTTATCTGGGCTTGGAACTAGCAGTAGCCCCCTCCCTCCCTCGCCCCCCCTCCCTAAAAGGACTCCAGGCTAAGTTTCACTAGATTATACTCTTTAATCATTTCAATTATTATTAATTATACTATTCTATAACATAAACTTACTTTCATTTCATCTGAAATAAAATCAATTTGTGATAATATATATTTAGCTACATGATATAATGCATCTTTTGGCCATTCAATAAACCAATTCATTGTACAACAATTAATTAATGATGGAAACATTCTACATTTTATACGAAAATTATCACCAATTGGTGATAAACATAATACAATATGTAAATTATTTTTAATACGATTAATAAAAAATTCATAAATTCCATGATGATTTCCTTCTATAATACCATATTGTTTAGCATGGAAACGACAATCATTTATAATTTGTTCATATTCATCTGAATCATATAAATTAGATAATTCACCAGTATTTAATATATTATTAATATCATCAAGGAATTCATTATAAATTAATTGATGATCTGTTATTAAAAATACAGTGGATTGATTCTCTATACCAGTTATATAATAAAGTTTTTTTAAATCATCATGAAATGCGGCATAATCATAACCACGATATAATTCAATTTGATAACATTTATAATCATTAATATGAGCGGCTAATCTAAAAGAATTGAAAAGAAAGAAAGTGAGAGAGTGAGAGAGAGAGATTAGTTAAGGTTAGATATTAGATAGTGGTTGTGGAGATAGTCTCCTAATCATTGTTGCTATCTTGATGTGATGATTAAGCTTGTCTATCGTAATGAAACAATTGAGTTATACTGGCTGAAATAACCGTTTCTCAAGGTTCTATTATGCTAAACAGGTGGATTGAAGAACGGTAAGACTAAAAGCAACAAATCCAAAGTCTGAAGGTGAATTCGTACTGTTGACTGTACAGAGGTGTGACAGCAGTAAAGTGTTTCTTTCAGACAACCAGCATTTGCAGCGATGCTGCCTTCCCACAAGGAGGGGTGGGATTAGAAAAGGTCTACCCTAAAAATGAGCACCCCGCCTTATCTCACAGATATCCGTCTCCGGCGGTAAGGTTTCAATAAGTACTTAGCTAACACAAAAACTACTCATAAAAAGGTCGTGTATGACCGACCTCAAGCAGCTATCGCTTGGGCACTGTGGTCACGCTCTCACGTCACTATGATCACCTCTAATCCAATTTCCTTTTCAGATACCTCCAGAAGAACCCTTTCATGGTGTGGGCAACCGGGAAGTGATAACCGCCCTCATACCTCTAACAGCACTCAAGACTGACTGACTAGAGGTAGTCGACAGGAAACCCTGGACCCGGGTTTCGTGCTACTTGTCACTCGTCAGCAAGGTGTACTTGTAATCTTTGACGGAACTGGTGCTCTCTGACGAATTCGATCATGTGTCACAGTCAGAGACGTTACCACTGAGCTATCTGAGTGGTTTTTTTAAAGTTTTTTAAAATCATCATGAAATGCAGTATAATCATAACCACGATATAATTCAATTTGATAACATTTATAATCATTAATATGAGCGGCTAATCTAAAAGAATTGAAAAGAAAGAAAGAAAGAAAGAAAGAAAGTGAGAGAGTGAGAGAGAGAGATTAGTTAAGGTTAGATATTAGATAGTGGTTGTGGAGATAGTCTCCTAATCATTGTTGCTATCTTGATGTGATGATTAAGCTTGTCTATCGTAATGAAACAATTGAGTTATACTGGCTGAAATAACCGTTTCTCAAGGTTCTATTATGCTAAACAGGTGGATTAAAGAACGGTAAGACTAAAAGCAACAAATTCAAAGTCTGAAGGTAAAGTCGTACTGTTGACTGTACAGAGGTGTGACAACAGTAAAGTGTTTCCTTCAGACAACCAGCATTTGCAGCGATGCTGCTTTCGCATAAGGAGGTGTGAGGTTAGAAGAGGTCGAGCCTAAAAATGCACATCTTGCCTTATCCCACGGATATCCGTCTCCGGCGGTAAGGTCTCAACAAGTACTTAAATAACACGAAAACTACTCATAAAAACGTCGTGTATGACCGACCTCAAGCAGCTATCGCTTGGGCACTGTGGTCACGCTCTCACGTCACTATGATCACCTCTAATCCAATTTCCTTTTCAGATACCTCCAGAAGAACCCTTTCATGGTGTGGGCAACCGGGAAGTGATAACCGCCCTCATACCTCTAACAGCACTCAAGACTGACTGACTAGAGGTAGTCGACAGGAAACCCTGGACCCGGGTTTCGTGCTACTTGTCACTCGTCAGCAAGGTGTACTTGTAATCTTTGACGGAACTGGTGCTCTCTGACGAATTCGATCATGTGTCACAGTCAGAGACGTTACCACTGAGCTATCTGGGTGGCGACCGACTTCCTGTAGGACTGAGATGTATTTACGATTGATTGATCACTGGGTGGTGACCTATGTCATACGTGTCTAGTCTAGGCTTTTCTGTCAACTACCTCCAACCACCATCTAATCATCTCACATTAGTGCCCTCATTGTCGAGTCACCTAGACTGGTGGTCACATTGCAACATGGTTGATAGCATTTGATCTACACTAATAATAAGGACTAGACATGCATGACATTGGTCACCACCCAGTGATCAATCAATCGTAAGGTTAGACATTTGCATCATTGGATGACTGTCGGATCAGTAGTTCAGTAGGCTAAGTATTTGCGCGCACAATAGAAGGCGCTGAGATTGAATCCCACGAGATGGGATTATGGATAAGCACTGCTAAGGAATTGCACAATAGAATGAAAACGGCTGTTCAGTGCTTTTGTTATGTCCTGACGAGAATAATGAATGGTAACTATTGGGATCCATTTGTAGACCAATACTAAAAGTATATTTTTATCGTAAATTGTTAAATAACTAAACTATTCATATAAATGTTCCTCTTATTATAAGCTTTATTTTCACTTATGAACTATTATTATACGACTTACCATTCTTGAATTATTCTCTGTCCATTAATCACTACCTCCCACATTCACAACCACATTTGGTTAAATCTTGTATAAATGTTGTTTCCTATTCTATGGTACCTTGTGGTCTGTTTGATTGGTATATAAACCCCGTATGTTTAAAACAAATGATTCATATTGCAGAGGCTGAGATTGGAGTTCTGGACTTAAATGGCTGAGCTAAGCGGAAAGCAGGACCAATCAGAACTCCAGGCTGCTCGCAAGTGTTTTACGCGTCCTTGGTCCGATCGATAGTTTGCTGTCTCTGATTGGCGGCTTTACGTTATAACAGCTTTCAGGTTTTCGATGGTGGTCTAACATTATCAATCGGTTCATGATCTCAATCAATAAATTTGATAAGTTAGACTATGAACAGTATTATGAATTATAAGCCAAGATGTATAATGACTAGTAGTGGAATTTAGTTTGACAAATGTGTTTCGTTCTATTTAGGACTCTACAGTTGGATATATCTGCATCTCAGAGTTGATGTTCATTATGGGACTTGAACTCAGTAACGTTTACTTCAAATACCATCGCTTTATTCATTTAGCTATTGGGTCTTGATTACCACTTGCTTGGGATAAAGTTTAAATTCACTTAGTGTTGTTTTACTTGTATCTTCCCATTATTATTTAGGACTGTAATTGATCAGTCTCATGTTGGCATATGTGCCTCCTGTGCGGATTGCCTCGATACTAGCCTTAAGTCACAAGCTCTTTTTTTTAGGAAAGATAGATAGTGGCTAGTAGTGGAATCCAGGACGCGCGTTTCGTCTTATTTTTACTCGTCAGATGGATGTATCTACATCTCATAGTTGATGTTTACTCTGGGACTCGAACACAGTATCGTTCATTTGAAAAGTCATCACGTTACCCACTGCTAGCCACTATTCATCTTTACTTATAATGCATGTGAATTAAGGCTATATCGAGGCAATACACACAGGATGCTCATATACCAATAAGAGACTGATCAATTACAGTCCTAATCATCAATCGGAAGATTCAAACAAACAATATCCAGAGAATTTCATATCGTGAATTGATTGTAGTTAAATGTGTAAATTATCAGATACTACTTCAATAGTCTGATGGTTAAGCGTTCAACATTGAACCTGAAGATCCTCAGTTCGATCTGAAGTAGGATTGTTGATGAGACTATAATTTATGGACGACTTTTGAGCGATACCAGACTGACCTTGAGTGTGTTTACCTAATAAGCAGGACCAAATGAAGATTATAAACCTGTATGATGATTAGATTTAAGGTTTTTATCACGAACTGATATAAGCTATAATGTCATTAATGTATTTATCTAAATGGATGAGTGAATTTCTTTCCAAAATCAATGACCTGTTATCCTATACCTGATTAGTTCATCCATAAATTATAGTCTTACCATCTATTTATTTCAAAATTTAAGCATAGCCGATAAGTTACAGCTAGTGAGACTATAATTTCAAGACAACGTTTAATTGATACTGAAGTAATTATGAGAAAATTCACTTACTTATTCAGGTCAAAAAAGATTTATAGATTAGTATGAAACATTAGGATTACAATTGACAGTCGAAAGTTACAGTTAGATTTAGGGTTAAAGTAATTAACGTAAACTGATAACATGATGAGTTGAGTCTTAGTAATGGTGAGTTGAAATTCTATTCATGTTACCATACACTTAATTCATTTGACTGTTTAAAGAATGAAATGTTTGTAAACAGATACGATATTACTCTTTATCAATAGAAAATGCAAAATATAAAGGCTATTTTAATACTAAATATTTTCTTTTAGACAAAATAATACCTATGTGTTATGGTATTGAAAACAGTATATTCCGTATTCAAAGGCTTGATAGCAGATGATAAGATGTGATGTATTAGATAATAGACTGCGCATATTAGAAAACGATATTCAAGAAGATTTGGGAAGAGGAACAAGTGCTGATGGACTGGAAAGAAGGACACCTCATCAAGATTCCAAAGAAAGGAGACCTGAGCAAGTGTGAAAATTACAGAGGCATTACACTACTGTCAATACCAGGTAATGTCTTCAACAGAGTGTTACTAAACAGGATGAAAGACGCAGTAGACGCTTAACTTCGAGATCAACAAGCTGGATTCCGTAAGGACCGGTCGTGCACAGACCAAATTGCGACACTACGGATCATCGTCGAACAATCAGTTGACCGGAATTAGTCACTGTACATCAACTTCATTGATTATGCGAAGGCATTTGACAGTGTAGATAGGAGAACGTTATGGAAACTTCTTCGACACTACGGAGTTCCTGAGATAACTGTCAACATTATCCGGAACTCATACGACGGACTACAGTGCAAAGTAGTGCATGGAGGACAGCTGACAGATGCATTCTAAGTAAGGACCGGAGTAAGACAAGGTTGTCTACTCTCTCCCTACCTGTTTCTCCTGGTGGTCGACTGGATTATGAAGACCTCGACATGTGAGGGAAAACACGGCATACAATAGACAGATCAGAACCAATTAGACGATTTGGACTTCGCAGATGACCTAGCACTCCTATCCAATGCACATGAACAAATGTAGATAAAGACAGCCAGTGTAGCAGCAGTCTCTGCATCAGTAGGCCTCAACACACACAAGAGGAAAACCAACGTCAGCAAATACAACACGGAGAACACCAATACAATCACATTTGATGGCGAAACTTTAGAAGATGTGGAATCTTTCACATACCTGGAAAGCATCATCGATGAACAGGGAGGTTCAGATGCAGACGTAAAGGCGAGGATTGACAAAGCAAGGACAGCATTCCTTCAATTAAAGAACATATTGAACTCAAAACAACTTTCAACCAATATCAAAGTCAGAATCTTCAACACGAACGTCCAGGCAGTTCTATGGTACGGAGCTGAAACATGGAGAACTACTACAACTATCATCAAGAATGTACAAGTATTTATAAATAGTTATCCAAGCAAGATACTCAACATCCATTAGCCAGATAACATGAGAAATAGCCTTTTGTGGGATAGAACAAACCAGCTTCCATCTGAAGAGGAAATTAGGAAAAGATGATGGAAATGGATAGGACATACATTACGCAAATCATCAAACTGCATTACGAGGCAAGCGCTAACTTGGGATTGTGAATGGAAGAGGAAAAGAGGAAGGCCAAAAAACACATTATGTCGGGAAATAGAAGCGGATACGAAAAAAAGGATAACAACTGGAAAGAGCCAAAAAGGGTTGCCCAGGACAGGGTTGGATGGAGAATGCTGGTGGGCGGCCTATGCTCCTTCACGAGGAGTAACAGGCGTAAGTAAGTAAGTAACTATGACATAAGAGTTTGAACTTGTGAATGAAAATGATTATCTACAAGCTAAGTAAGTAATAGAAGTTCATGAGACCTTTTAGTATGTGAAACATGTAATAGTCTCTTATTCAGTCAAGAATAAAGTATCTCTACTAAAAAAATCCTAAACAGTTTGATTGATCCTCATCGTATCACAACTATATTTACTTATTCAATCTGATTTCAATTAACATAAAGAAAAATATTAGAAAAATGAAACAAAACATGGAATCTAGTTGAATCTAAGATCTTCTGCTTCACTATTAACTAATTCACTGACCAAATACAATAAGGTATGACTTGTGAAATTAAACCATTAGTTCTACTGTTATAGATGTTACCATTTCCTTCCTTTGGTTTTCATTATATTAATCTTTCCTTTCATTGTGTTGATTTGAGCTATCGTAACTTGAACCCATACAACGTCTGTAATAGGATGATTGACTGGTTCAAGTCATCACCCATCAAAATTACACTCGATTTAATATGTTTAACTTGACAGTAATTCAAGTTCACTACCTACTCTCATGATCATTCAAGTTCATGAAATAGCTACAGTATTCAGTCGGTCAGTCAGTCAGTCATAATTAACTCTGAGCCTAGTATATACATGTATTGATTCAAATTGCCATTTTCCATGAACACCAGGAGATGATTTCAATAAGATAGATGAAGAAAGAATCAAAATATTATAGCAGCAAACATAATGAAAAGGTTTAAACACTGACAATGTGGTTCTAAAATAAAACCCAAAAAATATACATTTGGAGGATTGTTGAAGCTCAAGATCTTGGCGGGGGGGGGAGTGAGATAAGAAGCGAATGTATTTAAACTTCTGTAGTCTTTTCTAAACCATATTATTCACTTCATTCAAGTATTGATCTCAATTGACAAGTAGACTTCATCAAATGGAACACAAATTAAATAAATCATTCATATAACTAGAAGTAGTTATCATACAGTATAGTTTACACTACTATCATTATATAAACTACTAACCAACAGTTATCGACATTATTCACTACTAAAGAAAAAAAAATATCTATTTTACCTAGTTAATGATTGTTTACCAGTACCACCAACACCAACTAATAAAGCATTTCCTCTATCTTGTCTAATAATTCGAGCAATACGACATACATGTTCAATAGCATCGGTAAAGAAGACAAGTTTCACATCCTTTGACATTGTCATATTGTAATCATCCAAGTACTGTAAAGAAATTATTCATTTCAAATGAAATCTTGACAGAAGAATTTTTATATATTCATAAAGGAAAGATGAATAATACAATAGAAAATCTACTTAATATATTAACTAGAACACTATTGTTTGTTTCATTTGTTATTGATGTTATGATCTCTAATTCCTCAATCTATTTGGAATATATATCATTCTGAGTAGATTGATTCGATGAGTAAGTCTAATGGCTATTTGAACCTAAAAGATTAGTGGATAATGTGTTGAGCATTTGATGTGAAAGACATTAGGTCCCCGAATCTTAGAGTAAATACCAACACAGATACAATCACATTTAACTGATAAGTCATAAGTAGAATTTGACTGTCAGCTACTACCAAACTTTTCTTAAAAGCATTTATTGATTATTATTTTATGATTTTTATTATTATTATAAGCAAAGATGGATAGTGGCTAGCAGTGGAATCCAGTTTGACGCGCGTTTCGTCCTATTTTGAACTCATCAGCTGGATGTACCTACATCTCAGAGTTGATGTTCACTCTGGGACTCGAACCCAGTACCGTCCGCTTCAAACGCCATCGCATTATCCACTTAGCTACTGAGTCCTGATAGCCAATTGCTTGTGCAATGGGGTGAAGTTTAATTCACTTGATATTGTTTTACTTGAATCTTCCTGGATTCCACTGCTAGCCACTATCCATCTTTGCTTATAATGCTTGTAAATTGAGGCAATATCAATAGATATGATTTTCTTTTAGAGATATACATTTCATTATCATAAATATTATTTCAATTAACTAATAGCCAAAGATAATTATCAAACTATATGTATACATTTAAACATGAAGATAATCGTCAGTAATATAAATTATGTTAACAAGTGAATGTTTAAAAATACAATTTTTAAAACTTTACATCTCCATCAATGAGAATCAGCTCAATAGTCTAGAGGTTAGGCGTTTACGCTCAAGACTAAAGATCCTGGGTTCAATTCTTGCTTATGGGATCATGAATTGACTCTGCTGATAAGTCCTATACTAGGACAAAATGTTCATCTAGTACTTTCAAATTTTCAATAGTGGTTTAACATTGATTGATTTATGATCTCAATCAAATGATGAAAATAACTTTTAATCATTGTATTGTTAACCCAAAATTAATCAATCATATGAGAAATTCCCAAAATTCCTCTTAATTTATCATTATTTTTGATTAATCTACTTTTATATAATCTCTCAATTTGATCAGGATCAATTCACTAATGTTATATAAAGTATTTACATCCGCTTAGTTTATCAATTACTTTATTGTATATAAGTTGTAATCATTAGAAGATAACTTATGGAATAAATGGATTCAACTCATTTCCTATACAGTTTCTGTTAAGTCGGCTTTCCGAGAACTGTAACAGAGCCTCCAGAGGCCCTGAAGGAGCCAAAGAGTTATAGCCAATCAGAGAACGATGGAGCTTTCTAGAATGCCAACGTGGTGTACTACTATTGATCAGTAGCATAATATGTCTTTTAGCGGATTGGCCAAAATATGATGTTAATTTAACAAATGTTAGCATTTATAAATACCCGTGTTTTACTGTACAAAAATGAACCTTGGAGTAAAATACTTTTTTGCATACTTTGTGCCTTCTCTCTCGTGTTCAGGTCGCTGTATAGTTCTAGATTGGGGGTTTCAGAATAGCTTAGGAATCGAGTATAGCGTTAAAAATTGCAAGACTTATCAGTTTTATTAAAACAACAAACTTAAGCAACTGTCAAAATGTATTTCGGAGGGTTTTTGCTTTTGATGTAAGTAGTTGCGATCGATTAACATCTATTGGTATATGTGAACCTTTAGAAGATGGGTACAACATTTGAACTCTTTGACTCAGTGGTTAATTTATTAACATCTAAAGTGAAGACATGAATTACGAGTCTTAATGTCAGCTAGATGTCTATTCTTTTACCTCCATTTCATATCTACAACCGTAGATCAACAATTGTCGATAGTTTATATTGTGTTTCTTATTAAAAGTAATAGTGATACAAATAACAATTTACTATAATGTGACCATCAAATTACAATCTTAATTGCAATTAGTTTATCTCACTGTCTTAGTTCAACCAGATTACTGTTCTTGTTTTACTAAAAATTTATAAAAATATACATAGACTCGCGGTATCTAGCCTGTCGTATGCCCTGATGGTGTTCTCATTCGTGACTTCCGAGTTGCTTGATCTGCCAAGGGAGATGAGACAGTGCATGGTGCTATTGCTGTGTGCTAGGTTCAAAGAGAATTGTATGTTATATGCATGCAAATCCGCCTTCTTATTGTTATTATTATTGTTGTTGTTTCTATACATAGACTACAGATTGTAAGACGTACAATTAAGACAGCAGAATATCATAAACACATTAATGAAACAGTTCTTTTCAAACAATAATATATACATGAAATATTGAGATAAACAACAAACATTACAAAGAATTTTCTTTCTAATCTTTTATACTTACATCCATTAACAATGATTTCAGTTTATCCATATCATTTATTTCTTCATATAAACGTTCAGATCGTGGAATACCAGGTCTTAGAAAATCACCAAATAAAATTGGATGCTTTGCAAATGTTTCTGCTTCTATAGTCTAAGAAAAACAACGAATTAATTTAATATTTACTCAAATACTCTTAGGATAAGCAAAGATAGATAGTGGCTAGCAGTGGTATCTAGGGCGCGCGTTTCGTCTCATTTAGGACTCGTCAGCTGGATGTGCCTGCATTTCAGAGTTGATGTTCACTCTGGGACTCGAACCCAATACCGTTCGCTTCAAATGCTTTAGGACTCAGTAGTTAAGTGGATAACGCGACGGTATCGGGTTCGAGACCCTCCACCAGTGAATATCAACTCTGAGATACAGGTACATCAAACTGACCAGTCCCAAATAGGACGACACCTGTGCCCTGGATTTCATTGCTAGCTATTATCCATCTTTACTTATAAAGCTTGTGACTTCGGGTAATATCAAAACTATCCACACAGGATGCACATAAACCAACAAGAGACTGATCAATTGCAGTCCTAAATAACAATAGGAAGATACAAGTAAACAACACCAAGTGAATCTTTGGATGGAATTGTGTACTTTAAAGATTAATTTTTGTCAACAACCAGTATTAACTGGTTGGTTACTCACTAAAAAAGCCCATGGTTTACAGTGGACAAATTCTTTTAAATCAAACTTTGTGACTGCATGATACTGAACAATTTTACTTACAAGATGGATAAGATAACATCTAAATGATTGAATATGAATCAAATAGTTGAGTTTTCTAATTTCAATGAATCAGTCATTTGATGAGATCGCTAAACCAATATGGTGGTAATTCACCATTTCACTACTAACATATTTGGCTCAACTGACTACTGCTTTATACTAGATTTCCAATAAATACATCTCCAAGACAACCAAATTGAGATTTACAGCCGCATAGTTTTTTAAAATTAGGCTTCAAAAAATCCGTCTATTATTCTACTAACTAAGAAGTCATATTAGAACAAAATGCAGATTTTGATTCCTTTATCATCATGAAATGACATCATGTACAGGGTAAAATTGATGAGAACAGTGAATCTGATGCAGACGTGAAGGCATGGATCAGTAAATCAAGAACAACATATCTTCAATCGAAGAACATCTGCAAACAAAAACAACTGTCTCTCAACCAACAACAAAATCAGCATTTTCAATACAAATGTCAACACAGTTCTACTGTAATAAGCGGAAACTTGGAGAAATACGAAATCCATCATGTAGCATATTCAATTGTTTATTAACAGTTGTTTACACAAACTACTTCAGATTCGTTGACCAGACACTATCAGCAACAACCTACTATGTGAGAGAACAAACCAGATTCTAGTGGAGAAAGATATGAGGAAGAATCGTTGAGAGTGGATAGAATACGTATTGAGGAAAGCATCTAACTGCGTGATAAGGTAAGGGTTCACATGGAATCCTCAACGTCAAAAGAGTAGAGAAAGACAAAAGAACACATTACACAGAGAAATGGAGACGGACATGAGAAAAGTGAACAACAATTGAATCGAACTAGAGTTGAAGGCCCAGGACAGAGTGGGTTTGAGTATGCTTGTCGGCAGCCTACACAATTTAAATTCAGTTACATGATTGATAAATCAATCTTGGTATTCATTAATTTCTGTGTATTGATAAAGAATGGTAACTTGAATAACGAACAGATATTCTATCTATTCTAGAGATTAAACGCTCGCTCGCGAGACTGATAGGCCTTGGGTTTGAGTTTCGCGAGGCGGGATCGTGGATAAGCAATGCTGACTCATGATCTCAACTATAATATCCACAAAATCTCTTCTGAAATTATTTTAATATTTACGACTGAATTTCTTATTATGAAACTAAAAGCTACGCTTTTGACAAATAGGCAATTAAAAATCTAAATAATGATATAACTGATGACTGCAGATAGGTAAACAACCAGCAAAAGATGTTGTCACTAAATACTGAAAAAGTATTATATTACTCATTAGTAGTTCGTCTCAAATGCCAAAATAAACCATAAACAATCAAAATTCTTTTGAATTTCTCTCATGTGGTCTCTTCCCAGGAATCCCTATTCACTGCTCTGACTTGGCGAGGGTACTTCAACAAAATCAAGGGGTGAATGTGGGCTCTTAACCCAGACTGGCAGATAAAAGGTTTTCTACTAGGAGAATCTAAAAACATCAACTTTACACAGGCTTTATGGTCTTGAGGCAACAGTCAGTTACTGGTTCCCATGGGACAGCACCTTCAGAAGTTGCGTCACCACCCTGTGAACCAAAATTTCATACCGAAGGCCGGTGGAAAAGTCAGTGTTGGGTTTCAGATTAGTCATTGGAAAGGTGGGGAATAAATGGTTGTAAAAACCTCAGATTTGTTGGCTCATAGATGACCTACAAATCCGAATTCAATAAACATTTGACTTTCAAACTAAATTTAATAGTCCTTATCTTGTATTATTTTGGCTGTACATAAGTACCTCATTTTGTTACATTAAACGACTTCTACCTTCTTAATCGCTATTCCATCTTTTGATGTACATTTACTGTGGTATTGAATTGATTCTCAATAGTGAAGAGCACAGTACTTCGATTAAACATCTATCCAATGCTCCGTGGATTTTAAAACCACTTTAACTAGAAACAGTTTATAACGAATTTAGCCCAAAATAATAGAGACGATTTACACAAAACCTCCTTAACTAAAATATATTAACTATTATCAATCAATACTAATGCGCACTGCTGAGGAGTCACATAATAGGACGAAACGGCCTCCGGGTTTTCCATGGTGGTCTAGCTTCAACTGAATCATGATCTTAAACTATTGAAATTACTATAATATCCACAAAACCCATCTGATATTAATCAACATATGCTCACTAGTGACTGGCTTCAAGAGGTATTTCCTGGAGTTCTAGTGAGAAGTAGTAGTAACCAGTGGAGTCAAACCAGGTATTTTGAGGGATAGTAACTCACTTAAGACAATGATGGATGTGTCTCTCAATTTCGTGAATTAGTTGAAGTTAGACATTTACACCGTTAGATGCCGGCCGGCCCAATGGTCTAGTGGTTAAGCTCTCACGCGTGAGACTGATAGGTTCTGGGTTCGGACCTCGCGGGGGGCGAGGTCGTGGATGCGCGCTGCTGAGGGGTCCCACACTAGGACGAGTCGGCCATCCAGTGCTTACAGGTTTTCCATGGTGGTCTAGCTTCAATCGATTCATGATTTCAACCTGTGAAATTTTTAAAATCTCCACACAATCCCTTCTGATAATACTATTATTATTGCATATAAAAACATTCCAGCTTAATGATAGATACATTGATAATTCAATGTTAGTAGAGATCAACAGAACTATATAATCATTCTATATATAAATCTAAAATCTATTCAATAGTGAATTATAAAGATTAAAATAGATAAATAGATAAAGTTGACTTACATCACCAAAATATTTTAATGCCATTTCTGATAGAATTTGATTGAAAAACATTTTATCTTCTTGATTAATTAATCGATCATGAAATACTCGTTGAGCTTCATGATAAAATAATCGACTAATGGATTGTTTATTACGGATAACACTAACATCACCTTGTAAAACGCCTGTAAAATTAAGCATAATAATAGATGAATTAAATAGATTAATTTTTGGAATAAAATTAACTAATTAAGATTAATTTTAATAGTTGAAATCATGAGTCAATTGTGGGACTTCTTAGCAGTGCACATCCACACCCTCGTCTCGTTGGATTCGAACCTAGGACCTATTAGTTGAAGTTAGACATTAGCACCGTTGGATGACGACTGGTTCAGTGGTCTAGTGGTTCAGTGCTCGCGCGTGTGACTGATAGGTCTTGGGTTCGAATCCCGTGAGGTGGGGTCGTGAATATGCACTGCTGAGAAGTTTCATACTGAGATGAAACGGTCATACAGGTTTTTCTTGGTGGTCTAGCTTAAATGAACTCATGACGTCAACTATTGAAATTGCTACCATCTCCACAAAATCCCTTCTGATACTAATTACGATTAGTTGAGATCATGAGTCAATTGAAGCTAGACTACAATAGATTCATGATCTTAACTATTGAAATTACTGTAATATCCACAAAACATCTCCTGATACTAATTACGACTACTTCAATTCAGGTCTCATCTATAGTGATAGTGTAATAAACAAAAAATATAGGTGAGGGACAATCAATTATATTTTAATACAAAATTACAAAGTTCTTTGATTAAATATGAGATACCATACGTTCAGTAGTTTATTTACAAATTTTTCATTAAGTGTCTTATACTTCATCGTTCCTTCATTGTCATAATAATGATTCTCTGTTCCCGTTATCTTCGATTTGATTATCCTAACTTTCTGTTGACAGGTATTCCATATTCGATTGGTGTTACATACTACTTATGTCGATAAATATAAGTAGCATACATGATAATAGCACTGTTGATATCACTTATTGAGGAAGGTCATGCTATATTTTCTAAGCAAATAGTAATACTATAGTGAACGAGAACGGTACGTCCTTGAATACAACATTCTGGAATATGTTAATAAAATCAGAGAACCATACAGTAATACTTTATTTTCAAAATATCTATCAATTGTCTCATACTTTATGGTTCCTTCATTTCCATACCAATCATTCCCTGACCGTTGCTGCTACCTTGACGTGGTGGTCGGGCTTGCCCATCATCATGAAGCAACTGAGCTATAGTGGCACGAATGATCGTTCCTCAAGATCCTGCCATGCCAGACAGGTCAGTTGAAGAGCGGTAAGACTAAAAGCAACAAATCCATGATCCGAAGGCGAAGTCGTACTGCTGACTGAACAGAGGTGTGACGGTAATAAGGTGTTTCCTTCAGACAACCAGCATAACAGCGATGCTGTCTTCCAACAAGGAGGTGTGAGGTTAGAAGAGGTCGAACCTAAAAATACACACCTCGCCTTATCCCACGGATATCCATCTCCGGCGGTAAGGTCTCGACAGGTACGGAGCTAACACGAAAATTACTCATAAAAAGGTCGTGTGTGACTGACCTCAAGCAGTTGTCGCTTGGGCACTGCGGTCACGCTCTTAGGTCACTAAGACCATCTCTTAACCAATTTTCTTTTCAGGTACATCCAGAGGAACCCTTCGACGGTGTGGGCAACCGGGAAGTGATAACCACCCTCACATCTCTAACATCACTCAAGACTGATACCAATCATTCTCTGTTCTCGTTCTCGTTTCTTCGAGCTTCTCAAACTTTAGTTGCTAGACATTTCACGTAATATTAGGGATACATACTACTTATATCTGTCGATATCAGTAATACACATCACAATGCTAATTATTATAACAGTTCAGTAGATTATAGAGCATATTCGAATAATGACCAAGGTGATTAAACTGATTATTGAATCTATTTATCAAATCTCAACTGATAAACACATTACATAAGACAAGACTCTTTAGTAGAGAAACAAATCTATTTCGAGAGTTTGTGTGTTAAACTAAATGGGACATATGGTGGTGAAGTCGTATCGCTTTAACGTTATTAATGAAAATATAGCTTATAAAAAATGAGTAATTTGTTACAGTAAATCACAAAGTAGTACGATGGTTTAATCTTAGTTTTCTGTATTTTACATGATGGTATCAGCTCTGTTAACTGATGCATTGCTTCAAACATTTTATCTTAATGTATTTCTGTTATCCTAGAAAGATTAAATTTTAATTGGCAACACTGATAGTAATTGGTATAAAAAGACACTTATTTCATTATCAAATTCACTGATAATTATTGAGTAGTATGTCAGTGCCCCCAAATGCCCTGGTACGGCCGAGAGTAGGGAGAGTTCGCTCTCCCTCTCCAAATGCTCTTACATGAACACGCATATATAGCCTCTGTCAGGAAAGTCCTACTCACTGACTTCTCGCACCACGGGTGTTGTTTACAAAAATGAGAGGGAGCAAAGCGAATGTCCGGCACTTTAGCCGGGTTACAAATCAATGGTGCACATGGGCTAGCTCCGGTATCCTGAGGGAACAAATGGTGTATGAATCAATCGTTGGTCACCGGCTACCATGGGACTGCATCTCCTTACGATGCTCCACTGCCTTGCGGATCAGACGTTTAGGTCAAAGGCTCGGGGTGTGGCCCCCTAAGAAAACCACCTCCTTCGGTTTGGGAACCCGAGCAGTATCACAGCCCTCACACATATCAAATGAGATTTGTGTGGCGCATATGTATTTGTTGCCTCTTTGTACCAATATCTATGTGTTAAAATAAATAATAAATAAGTATGTCGGTGCTTATTTATTCTGGAAAGAAAACATTTGAGACATGTGATAAAACACTTTTATAGATTTTTAGTGTCTGTTCACTTATTCATTTTCTACGTCGAACAACTAGAAGTTTCGAAATTGTGGTTATTGAGTATAAAGAACACTGACTGGGACATTGTATTTTGACAGAATCAGCTTTTAAACTCCGCCTGGAGTCCTTCGGTAGGCTACTGCCGGTCCCGAGCTCGGATAAAAGAGGAGGGTTGGCTATAGGCTTAGCGACTCCATCCCGTAGAAGACTAACTCGCTAAAAAACGCTAACCAGAAAACATTATTCAAACCATCTAGACTCTGCCCTAGGACTTAGAAGGTGTTTATTTAGAAGAGTTATGACGCCTCATGATGAAAACCGAGTACCTTCGGAAGTGACGAGGCTGATGCTCATTCTGATAACCAGAGCAACCATTTATTTAGGAACATGGAATGCTCGTATAATGTGAGAGACTAGGAGAGTCTTCCAGATTATTACTGCTGCAGTTTTTAAAAATTTATAGATATAGTTCTCTTCAGATCTAATCGAATATTTACTACTTTTCTTACCTTGTATACATTTTGACAAATCTCTTAAATTGAATACATAATGAGATTTAGTTGGGGTAGGTAATAGTTCTTTAGCCATTCTAGAATATATTTCAACAGCGGCATTAACAATTGAATCACCAACACTACGGACACCTTGAGGAAATTCGAGTAGATAACCCTGAGAAGAGAAAAAATATATACAAAAGTAATTAAATGAAAATTTATGTATGGAAACACGAAGTGAAGTCACTATCATGTTACTTAAACTAATATAAATGAAATTTTGTTTTTGTTTTTGAAAATCCGCCGCTTAAAATATCAATTAATCGCTATGAAATCATTCAAACCAGTTATTGAAGATGTCAGAGAAGAATAAATCCTACCTCAGTCAGTCAGTCAGTCAGTCAGTCATCTACAATGTAGGACCAAGCATATATATGAAACATTTCCGGCGTAATGCGTCCTTTCATCTCTCACTTCTCCTTTTTTGGTCTAGAGGATTCCAAGTGATGAGAGCTTGTCTTATGATGCAGTTTGGTGCTTTCCTCAATACGTATTCTATCCACTCTCAACGATTCTTCCTCATATCTTTCTCCACTAGAATCTGGTTTGTTCTCTCACATAGTAGGTTGTTGCTGATAGTGTCTGGTCAACGAATCTGAAGTAGTTTGTGTAAACAACTGTTAATAAACAATTGAATATGCTACATGATGGATTTCGTATTTCTCCAAGTTTCCGCTTATTACAGTAGGACTGTGTTGACATTTGTATTGAAAATGCTGATTTTGTTGTTGGTTGAGAGACAGTTGTTTTTGTTTGCAGATGTTCTTGAATTGTAGATAGGCTTCTGCTACACTGGTCGTCCTCTTCATTTGTTGTTGCGTATGCGATAAAAGAGCTAGATCATCTGAGAAGTCTAAATCGTCCAGATGCATCTTGTTTGTCCACTCTGTCTTGTGATCCCTCCAGATGTCGACGTCTTCATGATCCAGTCGACCACCAGGCGAAAGTGAATGGGTGA
Organism: Schistosoma spindalis; assembly: GCA_946903255.1. Lineage (NCBI taxonomy): Eukaryota > Metazoa > Platyhelminthes > Trematoda > Strigeidida > Schistosomatidae > Schistosoma > Schistosoma spindalis. The sequence goes on from OX336416.1 coordinate 2,102,607, forward strand.
GAATGAGCAACCTTGTCTGACGCCTGCCTTTACTTCAAATAAGTCTGTCAGCTGTCCTAAATGAAGGATTTTACAGTTTAATCCATTATAAGAATTTCGTATGAAATTGATTATATTCTGAGTTACGCCTTAGAGTCGAAGAAGCCTCCATAGTGTTGTCTTGTCCACGCTATCAAATGCTTTATTGTAGTGAATGAACTTAATGTATTTCATTCAATTGATTGTTCCACAATGATCTGTAGTGTTGCGATTTGGTTGATAAACGATGAATCCTTACGAAATCCAGCCTGTTGATCTCAAAGTTGGGCGTCTACGTAGTCCAATCACAAAATATCGAATAACTGAAAGCACTTAAAATAACTTCCAAGAAACAATTACATGAAATCTGACTAATCATTGATTATCATTTCAGAAGAAAAGAAGTGAAGACAGTTAGTTTGAGTTTACTTATAGGAATTTAATTACAACTTACCGTATGTTCTAATATCCGTTTGGCGTTTTTATGGCAAGTTTGTTTTCTACGGGATGGGGTCCCTAGCGCCATCCCCAACCTTCCTCCTTTACCCGAGCTTGTGACCGGTTGTAAATCCAGAAGAGCTACAGGCGGAGATAACCTAATCCTCCCATCCAATACACATGAACAAATGCAGATAAAGACAGCCAGCATAGCAGCAGTCTCTGCATCAACATACACAAGGGGAAAACCAACGTCCTCAAATACAACACGGAGAACACCAATCCAATCACATTTGATGACTAAACTCTGGAAGATGTAGAATCATTTACATACCTAAGAAGCATCACCGATGAACAGTAGGGATCAGATGCAGACGTAAAGGCGAGGATTGGCAAAGCAAGGGGCCGCATTCCAACAATTGAAGAACATATAAAAATCAAAACAAATATCTGCAAACCCACATCAAAGTCACAATCTTCAATACGAACGTCAAGACAGTTCTGCTGTACGAAGCTGAAACTTGGAGAACTACAACAACCAACATCAATAATGTACAAGTATTTATCAATAGTTGTGGAAGCAAGATACCATCAGCAACAGCCTTCTGTGAGAGAGAACAAATCAGCTTCCAACTGAAGAGGAAATTAGTAAAAGACAATGGAAATAGACAGAACATACATTGTGAAAATCACCAAAACTTCATCACGAATCAAGTCTCAACTTGGAATCCTGAAGGGATGCAGAAAAGTGGAAGGTTAACTAATACATTACATCGGGAGATAGAAGCAGATATGAAAAGAATGAATCACAACTGGGCATGAGTTGGAAAGGATTTCCCAAGACAGGGTTGGATAAAGAATGCTAGTGATCAGCCTATGCTTCATCACAAGAAGTAACAGTCATAATCTAATCTAATCTATCTGTATGTAAGTGAAAGTTTAACAATTTTCATCATAAAAAAAAAACAAACAAACAAACACATAAATGATTGATAAACTGTCATAAATAGTAGAATTGTGTAAAAATAAACAAATAACATTGGTTATTTACATTTATAATTGAAGAGAATATTTGTTTTAAACTCATTTCTGTTGGTGAAGGTATAACAAATAATGCAAAATGTCTTATTAATCTTGGTGTTATTGTATATCTTCCACCACCTGGTGGACCACATGCTGAACATATAATCATATTTTTAATTTTAATCCATTCTAATTTATCTCTATCATAGAAACCATGAAAATCTTGATATTGACGTAATAATTCAATGGTTGATTGACTACCATATATATCTTGTTTTGGCATATTTAAATCATCAATAAACAGAATAATATGTTTATTATTTGGTGCATCAAGTATATATTTCTTTTTTTTAATTAATTTACTTTCAATTATTTCTTGTGTATGATTACTTGTTGTTTGAGCTGAGAAATTTATATAAGCTGGAATATAATTTTTACATTCAGCTATATTATTCAATGTTCCACGAACTATAATCGACTATATATCAATAAGAGAGAAAGAGAGAAAAAGAAAAGAAGGAGCAATTCAATTAGTTAAATATTGATCATTAATAGTTTCTATGGTAATAGAATGAATATAAAATGTTGAAAGTATACTTTATAACAACAGGAATCGATTCACATAGATCACCGATTGTGATCGATTCTGAGTCATATTAAACAGAGTCTTTAACAATTGGTTATGATAATTGCTCGGATACCAACCAAATAGTCTGTAACTATTAACATGGTTATGACTAGAAGTTAGTGATTTCAAGCACTGATGTCATATTTTAGTTTTACTATTTTCTAACCATCCCCAACAATAGTCAGCAATGCACTTCGTAATAAACGGTGTTCAGCCATACGTAACATATGGCATAACCATCTCAGTCAATGAACATTCACAACATCATCAATTGATTTACCATCATTCTTTAATACCCCACCTCTAATCTCACTATTACTTACCCGGTGATCCCAGCAGATGCGAACAATATTTCTAATGCACCTGTGGTCAAATACTAGTATATTACGAGTATCTTCTACTCTTAAAGGCCGTGTTTCGCATCCGTATAGTAGGACGAAACAAACTGCCGCGCAGTATACTGATCCTTTTATTGATAAACGGACATCTCGCCTGCTCCATAGGTGACATCACACTCCAACCTATTAGGGCTGATCAGACTTCCAAGATAAGTGAAGTTGTCGACACGTTCGACTACTTCACTTCCTATCCTTAGTTCAGGTGTTGACTCAGGCCAGTTCTGAAGCAACAACTTGCATTTAGAGGGAGAGAAGTGTATCCCAAATATTCTGTTATTGTTGCTCAATGCTACCAAAAGACTGCATTTTATCAGCGTCTTCACTAAACAGGACTATATCATCTGTGTATTCTAATACAACAAGTGGACCTCAGTTGACGAGAACTTTATTTCCATCAATAGGTCTATGATGAAGTTAAACGAAAATGGAGAAAGTGAACAGCCTTGACGGACACCAGTTAAGGTTGTAAAAGCACATGACAGTTCGCCATAAGCTCTCATTCGATTGGTAGTATTCGAGTAAAGAGCCTTCATAAGGTTTATGTACTTCTGAAGTACGCCTTTCAGTGAAAGACACTGTCATAGGATCTCTCGGTGTACCGAGTCAAATGCTGCTTTTAAGTCAAGGAAGACCACCATTGTCGGACGCCGATAAGTATGCCTGTGTTCTAGAACCTGACGAACGGTGAATATGTGGTCTATGCATCCACGACCAGGTCTGAGGCCAGCTTGATCCTCTCGTGTTTGCAGTTCACGAGTCTTAGTTAGGCGTCCGATAATTATCAAGGCTAGTATTTTAGATACTATATTAGTCAAACTAATCCCTCTATGGTTGTCACAGGATGATTTTGACCCTTTCTTATATATTGGGACGATAAGTGATTGTGACCAGTCAGAGGGGATTACGTCCAACTCCCAGATTTTAGCTAAAATATTATTCAACCTAGTCTCTAGAATTGGACTACCATCCTTAAAGACCTCTGGAGCTAATCCATCTGGACCAGCTGCTCTTCCTCGTTTCAGATTAACTATAGCCTTTTGAACTTCATCTAGAGTTGGAGGACCTACTTCAATGTTCCAATCAAGCTGTCTGGGAATGGTGGGTAGTACCCACCAGGCAGTAATAGAATAAAATAGAGGATTTCATCAAATACCAGTAATTTAGAAAAAGGTGATAACTGTAGTGATTAAGAACTCACTTAAAGCGAATCAATCTATTGTTTTATACAAAATGAAACAGTATCATTGTAAATTCTAAAAGTTATGCACCAAATACATCATTTGCATATCATTACTCAGTTGTCCTTAACATAATTCATCATTCTTTCGACCCTATTGTGATTCCGATTACTCTTCGTTTTTCTTTCCATTGTGGTGTGGGTTACTTATCTCTTTACAAGTAGAATATAATGGTGGTCAGGCATAGAATGTATTTCAGTAGAAGGTCGATGAGGAAAGAATGGGAACGGGAACGGAACGTAATTGGTATGAAAACGCATGAACAATGAAATCTGAGACAATGGATTGATGTTCGGAACAGGAACACTCAAGTTTGATATGATGAATTGATATTTTTGCAAATTAACGATTTACTAATATAGTTCTCAAATTTTATTGAGATGCTCTGTAATTTCGTGTCAATTATATTCGAATTGTTCCAACTAGTGTTTTGGTTCACTACACCATTCTGTTTACTTCACTGTTCTACTGGTAAATATTCTACTTTCGATTTCTACCATATACTACTTATATTTGTCTATATAAGTAGTGTAAATCACGCTATTATCAATAATAATAATAATATAATATAATAATAATAATGATCATAACAATAGTAGTAATAATCATACTTTTCCAACTCCAGTTAAACCAGTAAACAATACACTTTGATTTACAGATAATAATTTATCTAACAGGTAACCATATCTAACTGTATCAACAGTTGGTACAATCATATCAAAAAATGGTATTTGTTTATTATAAATAAATGTATTAATCAATTTATCCCAATTATCCATACGACGTGTATCCATATCAACAAAACAAGACCATAAATCAGAATGTTGAGGAAGCTAAAAAAGAAAATAATTAAGTAAATCTTAATAATGAATTATATTTTCAAGTAATGACTGCTTAACATAGATTGTTTGATTGTTAGTACATATAAATAATGGATGAAAGAAGCAGTAGACGTTCAACTTCGAGTTCAACAAGCTGAATTCCGTAAGGATCGGTCGCGCACAGATCAAAATGCAACACTACGGATCATCGTCGAACAATCAGTTGACCGGAACTCGTCACTGTACATCAACTTCATTGATTATGAAAAGGCATTTGACAGTGTAGATAGGAGAACGATATGGAAAATTCTTCGACACTACGGAGTTCCTGAGAAGATTGTCTACATTGTCCAGAACTCATACGACGGACTACAGTGCAAAGTAGTGCATGGAGGACCGGAGTAAGACAAGGTTGTCTACTCTCTCCCTTCCTCTTTCTTCTGGTGGTCGACTGGATTATGATGACCTCGACATGTGAGAGAAAACACGGCATACAATGGACAGATCAGAACCAATTACACGATTTGCACTTCGCAGATGACCTAGCCCTCTTATCGCATACACACGAACAAATGCAGATAAAGACAGCCAGTATAGCAGCAGTCTGTGCATCAATAGGTCTCAACATACACTAGGGGAAAACCAAGGTCCTCAAATACAACACGGAAAACACCAATCCAATCACACTTGATGAAGAAACGCTGGAAGATGTAGAATCCATCACATAAGTGGAAAGCATCATCGATAAACAAGGAGGTTCAGATGCAGACGTAAACGCAGGAATTAGCAAAGCAAGAATCGCATTCCTTCAATTAAAGAAAGTATGGAACTCAAAACAACTTTCAACCAATATCAAAGTCAGAATCTTCAATACGAACGTCCAGGCAGTTCTATGGTACGGAGCTGAAACATGGAGAACTACTACAACCAACATCAATAATGTACAAGTATTTATAAATAGTTATCCAAGCAAGATACTCAACATCCATTGGCCAGATAACATGAGAAATAGCCTTTTGTGGGATAGAACAAACCAGCTTCCATCTGAAGAGGAAATTAGGAAAAGATGATGGAAATAGATAGGAAATACATTGTGAAAATCAATAAAACTGCATCACGAAGCAAGCCTCAACTTGGAATCCTGAAGGAAAGCGGAAAAGAGGAAGGCCAAAAAACACATTATGTCGGGAAATAGAATCAGATACAAAAAGGATAAATAAGAACTGGAAAGAGCTGAAAAGGATTTCCCAGGACAGGATTGGATGGCGAATGCTGGTGAGCGGCCTATGCTCGTTCACGAGGAGTAACAGGAGTAACATATTAGTAAGGCGTTTTTGGAAACTTGAGAGGAGAGATGTTTCCTGTGCAATTCAAAATAAGGTTATACAACTTTGCAAAAGTTATCATTGAGCGATTTCTATAGTAACTGATCTTCTGTAAGACTGAAATATTTACAATTCAGCGAGTAGCGACCAATTTAATGTATATATATGATTGGGTGGCGAGGACACACTTTAAGGAAAGCACCCAAATGCGTGCATCACAAGGCAAGCCCCCACATGGAATCCTCAAGGCCAAAAAAAAGACGAAGACCAAAGAATACATTACGCAGTTGAATGGAGACAGACATGAAAAGAATGAACAAAAATTGGATAGAACTGGAAAGGAAGGCCTAAAAGAGGGTGGGTTGGAGTATGCTGGTCGGTGGCCTATGCTCCATTGGTAGTAACAGACGTAAATAAGTAAGTAATATGATTGTTATAAAACTATGAACTACGTAATTTTCAGGTTAAATGTAAATCCCTATCTATGGAGTACTACCCTATAGGTTAAGACCAATAAACGTTTAACCGCTAGTTAGGAGTTTCAAATCAGAATCTAACTAATTCAATTTTACTCAGCAAACCTTAACCAAATCCGCATATTTCAAAATCGAGTGATTTTTTATTCGTTTTCATTACTCTTCGATTGTATAATAATTCGTGTATGTATTTAAGCCTTGTTTTACCACTTCTGTTCTCAGGTTTGAAGTCTGTCGTCAATTGGTGTCATAAATTGAATTCTACAGAAGTTTCTTACTAGTATGAAACTTGATGGGAATCAGCACCTGAAACCGAAGTAATTGGGAACCAGTTTTGAAAATGAAAATTTTAAATCATCAGTTTATAGAGGTTCGCTATTTAGATTTCGTTAACATAGTATGTAGTTCTAGTCTCATTCAAAGTCAAGTTTCATTTATGTTTGAAAGAATATCTAAAAATTAAAACTTTTCATTACTTTATAAACAAGATTTTTGTATGTAATGATGGATAGTGGTTAGCAGTGGAATCCAGTTTGACGCGCGTTTCGTCCTATTTGGGACTCGTCAGCTGGATAAACCTACATCTCACAGTTGATATTCACTCTGGGATTCCAACCCAGTACCATTCGCTTCAAACGCCATCACGTTATCCACTCAGCTACTGAGTCCTGATAGCCACTTGCGTTTGCAATGGGGTAAATTTAAATCTACTTATTATTGTTTGGCTTGTATCTTCTCAATGAGGTTAAAGACTGCAATTGATCAGTCTGTTATTGGCATATGTGCATACTGTGTGTATGCCTTGATATTGCCTTAATTCACAAGCTTTTTGTAAGCAATGATGGATAGTGGCTAGCAGTGGAATCCAGGCCGCGCATTTCGTCCTATTTGGGACTCGTCAGCTGAACGTATTTGCATCTCAGAGTTGATGTTCACTCAGGCAGCGACTCAAACTCAATACCGTTCTCCTCAAACGCTATCGTATTATCCACTTAGCTACTGAGTCTTGATATCTACTTCCTTGTGAAATAGGGTAAAGTTTTAAATTCCTGTGATATTGTTTACTTGTTTGCTTACATAGCTTGTAAATTAAGGCAATATCGAGGCAGTCTGCACAGGATTTCCATATACCAACAAGAGACGAATCAATTGTAGTCCGAAATAACAATGGGAAGATACAAGTAAACAACATCAAGTGAATTTTCAAAGCTTTAGATAAAGTTGAACACTTAATACCTTCTTATTATTGAAAAATGAAGTTATATAATTTGAATATCTTCATCAACTACCATTTGCCTCCATAAATTAATAAATAGCGATTTCAAATAAATCCACACTAAAGTAAGTTTTGTTGCGAAGTATGTTTCGACTATGAATTGATATCAATACGAAAACCATTAAGCATTAGGTAATATATCATGTACTATTTTGGGGATTCTTTAGCAATATGAATCTATACCTTCCTCAAGATAAAAGTTAGGTCCCTAAGGTCTAGCAATCTGTACACCATTTAAGGATTATGAAGTTAGAATTATTCACATTTCTAACTTCAATCAACTACAGATTTAAGTCAGTCTTTACTCAACTACAATCTCCTACTTTTTCGAACGAAGGTGCTAAAATAAATATAAAGACTTCATAAATCTTTAGTGTCAGTTACTATGTCAAGTTCACATAACTTATTCTAGCCTTCAGACAGGCCAATCTATTCATTCTTCTTGAGTTACATTTTGACCTAGTCAATTATTCGCTTATCAACTTTGACTGGTTTTATGTAAGCGTATATGTGTACATTTGTTATCCTATTCATCACATGTCTGTGTGACTATAAATATCGATTAACGCTTGATTAAATGGAGTTAGCTCACATACCTTCTCCAGTGCGCATCATTTTGCTTCACTCTTTTCTATTCGCTTCATCCCTCTAATTTTCTGTTTAGATCAGTGAGTGTACAAAATATACGCATTTAAGAATCCATTTTCGTATTTAACTTATTTAATTCCGTTATTCACTAACGTGAGTTAAGTCGACGATAATATGACGAGGATTGACGATATGTATATTTTTATATCCCGATAAGCATAATAAATGGTAACTATTGTGATCCATTTATGGACAAGTATTATGCGTATATTTTTATCGTATAATTGTTAAGTAACTAAACCATTCATATTCGTGTTCCTCTTGTTATTAAACGATTTACCAATCTTGAATTATTCCCTGTCTATTAATTACAGTCACCCACATTCACAGCCACATTTGACTAGATCTTGTACAAATGTTGTTGTCATATTTCATTGAACGATATGGTCTGTTTGATTGATATATAAACTCCGTATGTTTGAAATAAATGTTTCATATCACAGAGGCTGAAATTGGTGTTCTGAACTTAACTGGCAGGTAGCTAGGAGGAAAGCACGATCAATAAAGACTCTAGACAGATCATACGGGTTTTATGCATCACTGGTTCGATCAATAATCCATTGCTCCGTCATTGGTAGTCTATTGGGGACGATAATTCCCCCCCCCCAAAAAAAACTCACATTTGTAATTTTATCGATTAACTTATCGATTAAATGTTTAAATATTTGAATAACAATCATTTGATGAACTTATTGATGAATGTTTAAAAATTTAAATAACAATATCGATTATATATATTTGTATATATATGTTTTAAATTGTTTTGGTTGAATGACTCATTTCTGGTAGTTGTAGCATATACTTCTCATTTCAAACCTGAACTTCTCCCTCTAGATAGCTAGGGCTAGGATGCATCATTAGCTAGCTCACTGTTCGTTAGTCACTGAATCTCGTTCACGTTCTCAGACTATGTGAACCCATGAAAGCTTTCTTTTCAAACTATAACACAGTCACAAATAGAACATATATCTCAATAGAAATCAGAAATAATTAAACTGGAGTTAGATCCAGTATCAATTAAAACTCATTTATTCACATAGAAATGAATAAAAAAATCAATAAAAATCTACTTACTCTTGCATCACCTAAATCATCAAATAAATTACGAATAAATGTATCACATATATTCCAATTTGTATCAATTAAATTACCAGCTAATCCCCATAATAATGAAAATACAAATGACATAGCTAATAATGGATTTAATTTATTTTTATCTTCATTTATTAATGGACAACCTGAATGAATTAATAGAACTTCTAATAATTTACACATTGTTTGTATTCTTGCAATAGGTACCTATGAATTAAAAAAAATATATTAAATATAAAATAATAAATGAATGTATATGAGTTAACATGCATAAAATGATCTTTTATCAAATTTTTACTACCTGGAAAGAATATAGGAGAAACTTCCTTCCTTCCTTCCTTCCTTCCTTCCTTCCTTCCTTACTTACTTACTTACTTACTTACTTACTTACTTACACACTTACTTATTTACTTGCTTACTTACGCCTGTTAACCATCGTCGAGAAGCATAGGCTGCTGACCAGCATTCGCCATCTAACTCTATCCTGGGAAATCCTCTCCAGCTCTTGCCCAGTTGTTATTCATCCTTTTCATATCTGCTTCTATTTTCCGAAACTTTGCCTGTAGCTCTCCTAGAGTTACTGCCGGTCCCAAGCCCGGATAAAGGAGGAGGGTTTGGCATGGGGTTAGCGTCCCCATCCCGTAGAAAACTAACTCGCTAAAAAAACGCTAACCAGAAAAAATAACTCAAACCATTTAAACTCTGCCCTGGAAGTTAGAAGGTCTTCATTTAGAAGAAATATGACGCCTCAGGGTGAAAGCCGAGTTCCTTCGGAAGCCATGAGGTCGATGCCCCTTCTAACAACCAAAGCAAAAATTTTTATAGGTACATGGAACGTACGGACAATGTGGGAGACCGGGAAGGCCATTTAAATAGCAGCGGAAATGAGGAGATACAACTTGGCAGTACTGGGAATCAGCGAAACCCATTGGACCCAAGCTGGACAACAAAGGCTAAATACGGGAGAGATGCTGCTATACTCCGGTCACGAAGAGGAAAATGCTCCACACACTCAGGGAGTTGCTCTAATGCTGTCCAAAGTAGCACAAAATGCACTTGTAGGATGGAAATCTGACGGATCCAGAATAATCAAAGCATCATTCAAAACAAAGAAGGAGGGGATCACAATGAACATTATCCAATGTTATGCACCCACCAATGATAGCAACGACGACGTTAAGGATCAATTCTATGAGAGGCTGCAATCAATCATAGAGAAGTGCCCAAGAAAGGACCTCACCATTCTGATGGGAGATCTAAACGCCAAAGTCGGAATGGACAACACCGGATATGAAGACATCATGGGACTACATGGACTGGGAGAGAGAAACGAAAACGGCGAAAGATTTGCAAATCTGTGTGCATTCAATAAATTGGTCATAGGCGGTACAACATTTCCACACAAACGTATACACAAAGCTACATGGATCTCACCGGACCACACCACAGAGAACCAGATAGATCATATTTGCATCAATGAAAAGTTCCGAAGGACAATGGAAGATGTGAGAACCAGGAGAGGAGCGGACATAGCTTCAGATAACCACCTGGTTGTGGCCAATTTAAAACTGAAGCTAAAGAAGAACTGGACAACTGGACAAACAGCTCTGCAAAGGTTCAATATAGCCTTCCTTCGAGATACTGACAAACTCAATGAATCCAAGATAGCTCTCAACAACAGGTTCCAAGCCCTACAGGATCTACTGAAGAAAGAAGAACCTGCCATGGAGGATAACTGGAAAGGTATCAAAGAAACATTAACTTCAACGTGTCAAGAGGTTCTGGGCTCCAAGAAGCATCATCACGAGGAATGGATTTCTATAGAAACACTTGACCGGATCAAAGAAAGGAAGAACAAGAAGACAGCAATTAACAATAGTCGAACACGAGCAGAGAAAGTCCAAGCACAAGCTGAGTACATAAAAGCAAACAAGAAAGTGAAGAAGAACATTAGAGCCGACAAACAGAAATACGTGGAAGAACTAGTAACGACGGCGGAGAAAGCTGCAAGAGAAGGAAATATGAAACAGCTTTATGATACAACGAAGAAGCTAGCAGGGAAATATAGTAAAGCAGAGAGATTAGTCAAAGACAAAGAAGGAAGACCAATCACTGAGGTTCAACAACAGCGGAACAGATGGGAAGAGTACTTCGAGGAACTCCTGAGTAGGCCGTCACCAATGAATCCACCGGACATCGAAGCAGCACACACAGATCTTCCTATAGATGTCAATCCACCAACGACGGAGGAAATCAGAATGGCCATCAGACAAATCAAGAGCGGGAAAGCAGCAGGACCTGACAATATACCAGCTGAAGCACTGAAGTCAGACATCGAAGTAACGACAAACATGCTTCATCTTCTATTCAAGAAGATTTGGGAGGAGGAACAAGTGCTGATGGACTGGAAGGAAAGACACCTCATCAAGATTCCAAAGAAAGGAGACCTGAGCAAGTGTGAAAACTACAGAGGCATTACACTACTGTCAATACCAGGTAAAGTCTTCAACAGAGTGTTACTGAACAGGATGAAAGACGCAGTAGACGTTCAACTTCGAGATCAACAAGCTGGATTCCGTAAGGACCGGTCGTGCACAGACCAAATTGCGACACTACGGATCATCGTCGAACAATCAGTTGACCGGAATTCGTCACTGTACATCAACTTCATTGATTATGAGAAGGCATTTGACAGGATAGATAGGAAAACGATATGGAAAATTCTTCGACACTACGGAGTTCCTGAGAAGATTGTCTACATTGTCCAGAACTCATACGACGGAATACAGTGCAAAGTAGTGCATGGAGGACCGGAGTAAGACAGGGTTGTCTACTCTCTCCCTTCCTCTTTCTTCTGGTGGTCGACTGGATTATGAAGACCTCGACATGTGAGGGAAAACACGGCATACAATGGACAGATCAGAACCAATTACACGATTTGCACTTCGCAGATGACCTAGCCCTCCTATCCAATTCACATGAACAAATGCAGATAAAGACAGCCAGCATAGCAGCAGTCTGTGCATCAGTAGGCCTAAGCATACACAAGGGGAAAACCAAGGTCCTTAAACACAACACGGAGAACAGCAATCCAATCACTCTTGATGACGAAACTCTGGGAGATGTAGAATCCTTCACATACCTAAGAAGCATCACCGATGAACAGGGACGATAAGATGCAGACGTCAAGGCGAGGATTGGCAAAGCAAAGGGCCACATTCAGACAATTGAAGAACACATAAAAATCAAAACAAATATCTGCAAACCCACATCAAAGTCACAATCTTCAATGCGAACGTCAAGACAGTTCTGCTGTATGGAGCTGAAACTTGGAGAACTACTACAACCAACATCAATAATGTACAAGTAATTATAAATAGTTGTCTACGCAACATAATCAACATCCATTGGCCGGATAACATGAGAAATAGCCTTTTGTGGGATAGAACAAACCAGCTTCCATCTGAAGAGGAAATTAGGAAAAGACAATGGAAATGGATAGGACATATTTTGAGGAAATCGTCAAACTTCATCACGAAACAATCCCTAACTTGGAATCGTGAAGGGAAGCGGAAAAGAGGAAGGCCAAAGAACTCATTATGTCGGGAAATAGAATCAGATATAAAAAGGATGAATAATAACTGGAAAGAGCTGGAAAGGATTTTCCAGGACAGGATTGGATGGCGAATGCTCGTGAGCGGCCTATGCTCGTTCACAAGGAGTAACAGGCGAAAGTAAGTAAGTCTATTTCCCGACATAATGAGTTCTTTGGCCTTCCTCTTTTCCGCTTCCCTTCACGATTCCAAGTTAGGGATTGTTTCGTGATGAAGTTTCATGATTTCCACAATGTATGTCCTATCCATTTCCATTGTCTTTTCCTAATTTCCTCTTCAGATGGAAGCTAGTTTGTCCTTTCCGACAGTTGGGTGTTGATAATGGTATCCAGTCAACGGATATTCAGTATCTTGCTTAGACAACTATTTATAAATACTTGTAACTTATTGATGTTGGTTGTAGTAGTTCTACATGTTTCAGCTCCGTACAATAGAACTGTCTTGACGTTCGTATTGAAGACTATGACTTTGGTATTGATTGACAGTTATTTTGAATTTTATATGTTCTTCAATTGTAGGAATGTGAAAAGGGAAAAGTAGTTGAAATAATTGTAGCATCAATGAAAGATGTTAAGTTTTCTTTTCTTTTTCATTTCATTACTTCCGTATCTTCAATAATTGAGATTATGAGTCACCACCATGGAAAACCTGGGAGCACTGCACGACTGTTACGTCCTATTGTGGGATTCCTCAGCATTGCGCATCCACGATTTCGCTCCCTGCGAGATTCGAACTAAGAACCTCTCAGTCTCGCTTGCAAGCGCTTAACCACTAGACCACTGAGATTGTAGTAATTTCAATAATTGAAATCATGAGTCTCCTATCTGTCATACTACTTATCAATATCAAGGTTCAACCCCATAATAAATATTTTGCATATTTTCTGTTTATCGTTTATATTTAAGCTTAACAAAACCATTTGCTATTTTCTGATCTGTAATTTTGTTCTTGTTTAATTATTTGTAAATGGTCATTTTATAACGATATTATTTTTGATTATATAACTGACAAGTAGACATCTAATGTCTCAATACAATGTTCAAATATCTACTTAATGATAGCATATATAGATATTATATCTCAATTTAATTGTTCATAGCTTTAGAGGAAGCCTTTACAGCAGTAGACCTCAATATACACAAGGTAAAAAAGCAAGATCCTTAAATACAACACATTGAGCACTAACCCAATCACACTTGATGGAGAAACTCTGGAAGATGTGGAAACATTCACATACTTGATCAGCATTATTGATGAACAAGGTGGATCCGATGCAGACACAAAGGTAAGAATTGACAAAATAAGGATAGCATTCCTACAACTGAAGAACATATGGAACTCGAAATAATTGTCAATCAATATCAAAGTCACAATCTTCAATACGAACGTCAAGACAGCCCTACTGTATGAAGCTGAAACATAGAGAACTACTACAACCAACATCAAGAATGTACAAGTATTTATAAACAGTTGTCTAAGCAAGATACTGAATATCCGTTGGTCGGATACCATCAGCAACAGCCAACTGTGGGAGAGGACAAACCGGCTTCCATCTGAGGAGGAAATTAAGAAAAGATTATGAAAGTGGTTAGGGCACACATTGAGGAAATCATCAAACTGCATCAGAACTTGGATTCGTGAAAGAAAAACGGGAAAGAGGAAAACCAAAGAACACACTGCTTTGAAAATTGGAAGCAGACATGAAAAAGGATCAATATCAACTGGAAAGAACTGGGAAGGATTGTTTAGGAGAGAGTTGGATGGCGAATACTAGTGGTTGGTTTATTCTCCTCCATACGGGGTAATAAATGTAAGTCAGTAAGTAAGCTTTTTTTAAAATTCTACCTAAATGCTGACGAGCTAAGTAACGGTTGAGCATCTGTAACACAAGTTTCAACTAACTTAAACGATAATAACTTTATAATTATTGTTATAATTCACTTTTAAGTTTTGTCATAATGACGTGTATATTCGCTTTGGTTAAAATAGAATTATTTGTCTATTTTCTTTTAATCTATACATGTTCTGATAAGTTCGATTTTCATCCATCATCCAATGTACCAGAACTGCACAAATATGCTGTAACTTAAGAGGTTAGAAGAAGAAATGTATGTTTGATATATGAGTAGAATCCAATTAAGTAACACATCTTAATGACCATAAAATCCACTTTCATGATATGACACCAATTTTTCTAGCTTATCTAATGTCATTAAATGAAACAAATACTTGGTACAACAAGTTTGTGAACGTGCATTGGGCAGTCTCATGTTATGAAATAATATCTGTCCAGTAATTACTAGTTTTTAGTGGATGTCTAACTAAGGACAGTCCATGATGTGAACCATGAAATTCAACACTATTCACAAACTTCCTATTACTAAAAACAGTCACATGTTCTAGAATGAATAACTTCGAAATGCAATTCCTGAAATTCTAGTGTAAGGCTGTGACTAATGGAGTCCGAACATATCAATTAGTTACCCATGAATGGCATTAGATGATGGTTTCTTAGTATAGCATATTGATGGAAGTTAGAAATTTAAACTATTGGTCGCTGAGTCAGTGGTTAAAGGGTTAAACACTCGCTGAGAGATCTGAAGTTCCTGGGTTTGTTCTTCTATAGAGTTGTAGGTATGCAACAACAGAGAAGTTCCGTAGTAAAGTGTTACGCTGTCCAAATCTTCCTTGTTTTCTTTGGTTGTCTGGGTACATAAAACTCTACTGTTATGACTGAGTCCGATAGTAATATACAAAACGTCCTATATCCAAGCCTCCAACCGGCTACTATAGGAAGACTAAGAGTGAAGGCGGAAGTTTTTTGGTTTGATCTGAATCAAATTGTTGGAAAGATTCAGAAAATTCCTCAAAAAAGCAAAAAAAAAGCTCTGAAAACATTGAGAAACACTTTTTTCAATCCGCATTCAATAGAAGTTTTGCCACAATCATCTAGAAAGTGAAAAGTCACATGTTGAGTTTCTGATTGGATGATTGCCTATACTGCTATTATGTTTAATAGCATTCCAGAATTTTCCGGAAACCCAAAGCCATCTAAAATGTTATAAAAACCTTAGATTCTTTGTTCATAAACGAACCTTGAAGTAAAGCGTTTCTTTGATATTTCGTCTTATTTCCCTCATGTTCAAGTCGTTGTGTAGATTAAGCCTGTAGGTTATTAGAACAACTTAGGAAACCGAATCGAGCATTCAATTAGAAGACTTATCACAAATGAATAAGAGCTCCTTAGAGAGTGAAACAATTTCTTGACTAATAACATACACTTATTTATAAAGAGATATTCGATTGGTATAACATAACTCTCTCATTGGATAGTTGTCAATCTTCAAACTACCATTATATAATGTAAACTATTAATGTTAAGGTGAACACTTACTTGTGGAATGATTGTTGTACATTTGGTCATTACAAAATTCATAAAAGGATCTACATATTTTGTAAAAAGATTCATAATATATTCAATAACATATGGGGTTAGTTTTTCTTCGATTGTTTTAATCCATGACTAAAATGAATAAGAATACTTTTGTTTATCATATATACATAGAAAATGGAAATAATGAATATTGTATAATGACCAAAGAACATATTATACTAAGAAATGGAGTGAGATATAAGAAGAATGAACAACAATTGAACAGAGCTAGAAAGAAAGGTCCAGGACAGAGTGGACTGGAGAATAATGATCGGTGATCTATGCTCCATTAGGAGTAACAGGTGTAAGTAAATAATAATGACGTAATTAGACAAAGTACCAATCAGAAGTACATAAAGCTTGTAAAGACTCTTTACTCGTACACTACTAGTCGAGTCAGAGCTTATGAAGAACTGTCATCTGCTTTTACAACTTCAACTGGTGTCCGTCAAGGCTGTCCACTTTTTTCATTTTTGTTTAACTTCATCATAGATCTACTGATGGAAATAACGTTCTCGTCAAATGAATTTTCGGGCAATAATCTCCTACCAAGAGGTCCACTTGTCGAATTAGAATACTGAGATGATATAGTCCTGTTTAGTGAAGACGCTGATAAAATGCAGAGTCTTTTGGTAGCATTGAGCAATAATGTCAGAATGTTTGGGATGCACTTCTCCCCCTCTAAATGTAAGTTGTTGCTTCAGAACTGGCCTGAGTCAACACCTGAACTAAGGATAGGGAGTGAAGTAATCGAACGTGTCGACAACTTCACTTATCTTGGAAGTCTGATCAGCCCTAATTGGTTGGAGTGTGACAAAATCTCAGCATGGATTCGGAAAGTTCGTTTGTTTTTGTCAACTTACGTTACCTATGGCAAAGGTGACATATACGTCTATCAAGTAAGGGACGAGTACACTGCGTGGTAGTTTGTTCTGTTCTACTTTACGGCTGCCAAACGTGGCAATTAAGAATCGGGTTTCATTTGAATATCATAATCAGTGGTTGAAGACTCTGGGTAACATGGCTCAGATTCGATCACAATGGTGTAGGTGTATACACTCTTTGTTTTTCTTTAAACTACGAGATTAAAATCGCTTCATATCTATCCAATATATATCCAATATATCATCATCATCATCATCATTATGATCAGTAAACCATTATCGCATACAAAGTATGCAAAGAATCTCCATAAGAGGTATCCTTCATTACTTTTCCTCCAAGAAGCAATTCATGGTGAATGTAAAATTAAAAGAGTAAAATAAATAGGATTTTGTTTGACTCTTTCAATATACTTTAGTTCGTGGATTAAATATTACAGATTAATTTAATGGAGAATATTCGTAGCTCAGGTGGATGATTTTGATCTATCTGAAGTTTGTGCTGATGGTGTCGTTCAGAAGAACGATGAGAGCACCACTAACAAACCGTCCAGCTAAGCGAACAAAATTCCGTCAAGATCAGAGGGGTTTTTGTGAATATTATAGTAATTTCAATGGTTGAGATCATGAGTCAATTAAAGTCAGACCACCATAGAAAACCTGAAAGCACTGCAAATCCGTTTCATCCTATTGTGGGATTCCTCAGCAGTGCGCATCCACAAACTCGCCTGGCGAGATTCGAACCCATAACCTCTCAGTCTCGCGCGCGAGCGCTTAACCACTAGACCAACGATGTTAATGTGTAACTTCAACTAACCCACCAAATTGAGCGTTTCATCCACCATTGTCACCAGTGAGTTACTATCTCACAACTGACCCGGTTGAACTCCACTGGTCACTGCTTCTCACTAGAACTCCAGGATATACCTCTTGAAGCCAGTCACTAGTGAGGATATGTTGATTCATATCATAAATTTAGTGGTTTAATGGGTTTGTTTATTTAAAATATAATGTATGATGTAATTATTTCTGATGTGATTCCCAAAGGAACAAATCGTAGATCATTAATAGCTTCAACAATTAGTAAATAGATTTATTCGAAATAAAATATTAAATAAATATTTCAAATTAATGCAGTTAACTTACTTTAACATATGGTAACCAACCTAAATCTTCTGAATCTACATAAACCATACCACAACGACTTACTGTTGCCGGTGATGCAACAGCTAAATCTTGTACTTCAAATAACATATGAACATAATTAGTTAATTTAATACGTTCAGAATTAGCTAAACATAACATTTTATTATCATCTAATACTGTGTTCATATTTTCAATCCATAATGCATCAACTGGACCATCACATATAACCCATTGATGATCTTGTGTAGGATCCTTCATAGTGGAATAAATGAAAAAAAACAACAGAAAAAAGACATTTCAGAAGGGTTTTTGTAGATATTATAGTAATTTCATTGCTTGAGATCATGAGTCAATCGAAGCTAGACCTGAAAGCACTGAACAGCAATATCATCCTATTGTGGGACGTCTCAACAGTGTTCATCCACGATCTCGCTTCACGAGACATTTGTTTGCTTTTCAGCGAATGTATAAATGTTTTCTTTTCATATGTTCATTTATTGACTAATTATCCTTAAGTAGAAGCATTATAAACAGAGATGGATGGTAGCTAATAGCTGACCAGCACCCAGCACCTTGGTACGGCCGAGGGTGGAAAGAGTTAGCTCTCCCTCTCCAAATGCTCTCACATGGCCACGTGCATACAATCACTATTAGGGAATTCCTACTCATTACCTTTTCACGGCATTACTGTTGTTTACGAATTTGACAGGACGAAAAGTGAATGTCCGACGATATAACCGGATTGGTGGATACGGAAAGTTGGAAAACCCTCAATATCCTGAAGGAACGAATGGCGTATGAACCTATTGTTGGTCACCGGTAACCATGGGACTGCATCTCCTAAAGTTGCTCCACTGTCTTACGAATCAGACCTTAAGGTTGAAGGCTTCGGGTGTGATTCCCTAAGAAAGCCACCCGTTTCGGTTTGGGCACCCGGGCAGTATCCCAACTCTCACACAAATCGAATGATTTATTTGACGCATATCTATTTAGTGCCTCCTTTTACCAATGTTTATGTGGTTAAATTAAATAAATAGTAGCTGACGAGTCCTAAACAAGACGAAATGCTCATCAAACTGGATTTCACTATTAGCCACTTATAATACTTATGATTTAAGACAATTCCGAAGCAATCCATACAGAATGCACATATACCAATAAGTGACTAATCAATTACACTCCTAAATATCAATCAGAAGATTCAAACAACTAATACAAAATGGTTGAAATCATGAATCAATTAAAGCTAGACCACCATGGAAAACCTGGAAGCACTGGACTGCCGTTTCGTCCTAGTATGGGACTCCTCAGCAGTGCGCATCCACGATCCCGCCCCCCCCGCGGGATTCGAACAAATGAATCATAAACATTATTTTATAAATATGCAAGAATATACTATAATGATTTTGTCATATACTTACCATACATGTTTGTCTAACAATAGAAGCTAATAATCCATCATGCCATTCAAGTGTTAATTTATTTACTTCACCATATAATTCACCTATAGTTATAGATTTTGGATTTAAAACATACATTTTAACTGGTTGATATTCTGGTTTATTATTATTATTATTATCAATTAATTTAGATGTATGTAAATTACTTAAAACTTTAGCTAAAATACGATAAATTGTAGTTTTACCACCACCAGTTGGTCCAATTAACATCACTCCATGACGTACAATTAAAGTTTCATAGAATTGTATTATTTTTATTACTTGTTCTGAAATAATTTGTAAATTCATCTCTTGTAGAACTGTTTCAATTTCTGTAACAAATAATCCATAATCATGTTCTGGTAATGTAACACCAGGGAAAAGATCTTGTAAAATTGCCTATATAAAATAATAAAGATTTATATCTTATTAAAACTATTAACTATAATTTAAGATTATTATTATTATTATTATTATTATTATTATTATTATTATTATTATTATTATTATTATTAGAATAAATAATGAGACTAGATGGTAGTTGAAGGTAGTCGACAGGAAACTCTGGACCTAGGTTTCGTGCTACTTGGCACTCGTCAGCAAGGTACACCTGTAATCTTGAGGGAACTGATCCTCCCTGACGTATACGATCCCGTGTCACCCAGTTTCATAGTCAGAGACGTTACCACTGAGCTATCTGGGTGGCGACCAACCTCCTGTAGGACTGAGATGTATGTTATCTGTTATCTTATACCTGATTGGTTCGTTCATAAATTATAGTCTCATTATTTCACAATTGATTGATCACTGAGTGGTGATCAATATCATGTGTGTCTAGTCCTTATTATTAGTACAGATCGAATGCTATCGACCATGTTGCAATGTGTCCACCAATCTAAGTGACTCGACACTGCGGTCACTATTGTGAGGTGAGAGCACCAGTTCCCTCAAGATTACAGGTACACCTTGCTGAAGAGTGCACGAAACCCGGGTCCAGGGTATCTTGTCGACTACCTCCAACCACCATCTAATCTCAACATACTGCACGTGTAGCAAGCCCATTCCACTAATGTATTATTTGTCTACCCCACTGTGTTAATTTCCATATGAGTATGATTGAGCGTATGTCTGCACTTCAATCCCTATTCTATTCCCCCATTGGTTGAGACACATAGATAATCAATAATTTATCTTTACTGGATTAATACTCAAAAATATATATGGATTTTTAACACAGACACACACACTTTGATTTTTGTCTCACTCGGTGCTTGCTTGATGTATGCTTACGGATTTTAAAACTATCTTTATAACTGATGTTTAGGCTTTTGAATGATCTCGAGTAAATCGATAATTCTACTAGGAGATTAAGCCTGTATTAAATAACTCAGTTAATGAGATATATTTTTATTGGAGTCGGATATTGAGAAAATTTATCTCAACAAACTTGGTTAACCTCTACACACGCAATATCGAGTCCCCTAGACTGGTGGCCACATTGCAACATGATCGATAGTATTCGATCTGAACTAATAAGGACTTGACACACATGACATTGATCACCACTCAGTGATCAATCAATTGTGAAATAATGAGACTATAACTTATGAACGAACCAATCAGGTATAAGATAACAGATCTTGGGTTTTAGCATGAAATTCATTCATCCATTTGGCTAAATAGAGTTTTGGCATTTTAATTGATATCAATTGGTGATGAAAACTTTAAATCTAATCCCTAACCATCAACTATAAATCATAATACTAATTCCTCACACACTGGTTTATAATCCTCATTTGATCCTAATTAATAGTTGAACATTCTTAGAGTCACTTTAGCATCGCTTAAAGATCATCCATAATTTATAATTTCATCGAATAAATTAATTTCTAATAATTGAATACATGAGTCGATTTAAGCTAGATCATTGTTGAAAACCTTGAAGTAGTAGGCGGTCGTTTCGTTCTAGTATTGGACTCTTCAGTAATATACATCCACGATTCCACATCCTGAACTTGAATCCAGGACCTTCAGTCTCATACGTAGTATTTCAGTTGTCATAAATAATTCTTCTAACATCTTTAACTGTATTCAAGATCATCTTGTTAAGAATCAAAGATTTAAGCTAAATCTAAAACTATGCAAATGAATTCTATATGTTAAAACATTATTCTTTCTAAACTCATCAAGTTGTGAAAATTTATCAAACTAATCAAACTGTTTAAACTTACTGTAAATAGGATAGCATCTTGTTTAAGAAATTTCGGTAAATTACTATCTCTTAAAGCACGTATTAATACAACATCTTCTGGTTTATCAGGACTTTCACGTTTTAATGAACCAGCCATAACTAATACTGATTTTAATGCTCTCATACCAAAATCATAATGATCTTGTTGTGATAATTGTTCACTGCATAATTTATACATTTGTGTCATTTTTAATGCTAATGTTTTTGATGATTCAAATCCTTCAGAATAAAGTATAACTTCAGCAATAAGACCTATTTATAAATAAAATTAAAAATAAATTAGATGATAGAGAAACAGAATGAATGATAGAGAGTAATACATATTTAAAAAGTTCTTAGGAAATCTATCAAAAGTTGATTCAATTGAAGCTAGACCACCATAGAAAACCTGGATGTACTGAATGGCCGTTTCGTCCTACTACGGGACTCGAACTCAGGATCTATCATTCTTGCGCGTGAGCACTTAACCATTAGATCACTGAGACGGCCGGCATCCAACGGTGTTAGTGTTTAACTTCAACTAATCCATGAAATTGAGCGACACATCCATTATTATCACCAGTGAGTTACTATCTCACAACAGACCTGGTTGAACTTCACTGGTCACTGCTTCTCAAATGTTGAATTCTGTTAATCAAACAATAAGACATCGAAAAAATAATTATCAACGTGGATCAGAAGATCTAGTGGAGACTCTGAAAGACTATAATGATAATAATATTTGCTGTCTTTTAAATCTTTCGATTTCAGTTTTACTATTCTGATGATCACTGACTGGCTAACAGTACTGTATGATCATGATATCTGATATAATACTGGATTAACGGATTAATGCAAATACACTTAAGTTGATTCTGTTAACAATTGTTTAACGGAAACCCACGTAGCTCCATCTAGTTATTAAGAAACTCTATTTCGTATCATTTACTTAGTTAACTGATACGTCTTATTTCAACTTCAATTATGAATTAAAAGACACTGATTGTCATTCTTCTAATATGCAATGGAATATTCGTTTATACAAAAATGTTGATGATAATGACTTACGATAATCAGGTACCATCATTGAAATTGGACGGAATAATGATTTTAAATTATCAGGCAATTCTGTACGTCCAGCATAACCAGGATTCATTGTAATAAATGCAGCACATGTTTGCACTAACTTAATTTCACGTCCTTCAAACATGAATCTTGCAACCTATGTATTTAAAAAAAAGGAAACTAATTAACGAAATTGATGGCCCAGATATGTTGTCGGATATAAGTTTACTTCATGATTTCATTTAGCTGTATCTCTTGTTGTTGAAAGATCATCTGTTTTACGATATAATTTAGAGGTTAAGCGTTAGCACACGAGACCGAAGGCCCTGGGTTCGAATCCCGCGAGTGGGATCGTGGATGCTCATTGTTGAGGAGTTCCACAATAGGATGAAATCGGTTCTTGATCTCAGTCAAAAACTTAATAATCTCCATAACCCCATACTGATAATGTTGGGATGGCCCAGAAAAATTCTCGCAAAAGACACGCAAAGATCGTTTCATCCAATCAGCGTTCACTTGGAGTTTAGCCAGAAAACATCAAGGATGTGAAACGTCACATGTAGAGGTTCTGATTGGCTGATTGTTATACCGCTACTATGTTTAGTAGCATTCCAGAATCTTCGAGCAACCCAAGGACATTTAGAATATTATAAAAACCCTCTGTTTTCTGTATTAAAATGAACCTTGAAGTAAAGTACTTTTAGCGTACTTTACGCCTTCTCTCTCGTGTTCAGGTCGCTGTATAGTTCTAGCTTGGGGGTTTGAAGAATAGCTTAGGAACCGAGCATAGCGTTCAAAATCGCAAGACTTATCAGATAATGTGATTATATTTTAGCTGGATTATATGATCCGTAAATCTAGAAACAAAATGTATTTCTTAACTGGAATTTAATCAAACTATGTGAACTGATTATTCATGATTTCAACTATTGATATTAATGGGAACTTAGATATTACATGAATAGTAGTATATATTTACGTGAAACTGAACATAAGATTGTTTGGAAACATAATATATCGTCTTTGAAGTTAGTGAATATGTGTGTTAATGAACTTCCGGGTGATTTATGGAGAAGTCATTAATGTATTGTAAAGTAGAGATGGTGATTCGGTTGATAAATCTGGCAACCTTTTTCATGATTAAGGTATTTATACATTTTCAATCTATCCATATTCAGTACGGAAAACAGCAAGATCAAAACATATTATCAATCTTTGAAGTCATTTGCTATTGGCTTTGAAGGGTATAGGCAGCTGCCAGCCATTTGAGTGGGGACAGTAAAATATCCCTTTTTTTAATGGTTGATGAAATAACTTTAGATCTGAGATGCAAATGAGTTTAATCAAAGATCAAGTTATGTAACTGGATAGTCTATACTTGAGATTTGATTATTTTGAAATATCTTCCTATACAATAAGGAGTAAAAAACATCCAAGTTTGTGTATGTAAATTAAAATTTGTATTCAACATGGATACAAACTTGGTCTGAGTTACAGACATGATACTAGTTTTAATTGTTACCTTCAAGTCGACCAATGTATTGTGTACTCGGTAAGGGGGATATAATCGATTAGTGATAAGCTCATTTACAGAGGTTTAGCAAAGTTTAAGAATAAAGAGAAAGTATTACTCACTCGTGCAGCTTTAGCATTTCGAATTGTGATCAACTGTTGAGCAATAACAGACAAAACTTCAATATCAATGCGATTAAATTCATCAAAACAACACCATGCCCCAGATTGAGCTAAACCAGAAAAGAAACGACCCATCATTTTGTAATCTAAGCCATCGGAACAATTGAAAACAACGCATTGTTTTGCTACAGATTTAGCTAAATCTTTAGTTGTCTCCGTTTTACCAGTACCAGCTGGACCAGCGGGTGCACCGCCTAAATCTAATTGTAATGCACCCATTAAACATAGATAACATCTAAAACAGAATAAAAGAATTTATTAACTAAAAAATATATATGAGTTTGATATAAGAGATTCATTTTAGTTGGTAAATTGCTGCTAACTGTGATCAATAGAATAACATTTATTTCGCCTTAAGTTGAAACTCTTCAACAGTATACAACCATAATGTATACCATTATGGAATCTGTAGCCTACTAGTCTCATAATGAGCCAAGTACCTTCCGACAATTAAAGCACAGTTCAATAGTAAAGTGATTTTCCAAGTTGTTTAGCGATCATTTCATATCATCAGTAAGATGTTGTTTTTTGCTTTCAGCATAATCATACTCCATCAATTATAGGTGATTTTTATGCTACATCCTGTTTCATAGGAAACCTATCAATATGTAATTTCATATCAAGTAAATCATCGGTTTACGCTGATGATGTCGTTCAAAAGAACGATGAAAGCTTCACAATCAAACCATCCAGCTCAGAGAACAAAACTTCATCGAAATCATCCACCTGAGGTACAAATCTTCTTCACCATCTCAGATCTTAATATATCAGGATAGGTTTATGAAAAAGAAGTTAGCTTAAGCTTCATTCATTCTAACGCTTCGTATCGAATAGTTTTTTTTCAAATTAGTTTGATCTCAAATACTTCAATGGTGTGGTAGATCTTATTACGTAACGAGGATTGTAGTATCAAAGTTTAAGAAAGATATTTGGTTTCAAAAACGTTTAATTTTCATTTTGATCAGAATGGGGTAGTGACTTTAATAGTTAAATTCATAAATCGATTGATCGTAGACCACCATTGAAAACCTGGAAGCAATGGACGGCTGTTTCGTCTTAATATGGGACTCCTCAGCAGTGTGCATCCACGATTCCGTATGCTGGACTCAAGCCCAGGACCTTCGACCTCGCGCTTGATCGTTTAACCTATAGACCACTGAGCTGTTATCCAATAGTCTGAATATCTAACTTCAATCGACTCATGAATTTACACTTGACATGTTATTATCTTTGCGTTCACTTGAGATGATAGTTTGTTTTTAATTTCCCCGTGTATATCCATGAAGTCATGTAGATTTAAGTCTTAACTCTGAATAAACACATTCATTCAATTCTTTAAGGTTTTCAAAATATATGTCTTCATCAAAAATAATTTTACTGTAATACTTACCTATCAGTTAATGGAGTGATTACTAGACGAGGTGATGCACCTAAATATTCATAACCATAAATATAACATGCACTAGCCATTTTTACAACACATGTATCTAAATCTAAATCCCAATAATATCTAAGTTGACGTTGCCAATCAAAATTATCTAATGAATCAACTTTATTATTAACTAATTCTGTAACCATATCACGTGCATGTACATCAATTGTAATTAAAGCACATAGAAGTGAACGAAATAATTTTGGTAATTCTCCACGTACTAAACTAGCAAGTTTGTTAAGTCCCTAAAAATTAAAAGAAAAAGTTAATGATGTAGAGATTATTCAATTTTTAATTGAAATCATGAACCGATTGATATTAGACCACAATTAAGGACATAGAAGCACTGGATGGCTGTTTTATCCTATTGTGAGACTCTTCAGCGGTACGCATTCATAATCCCGTGAGGAGTCCCACAATAAGACGAAACGGCTGTCCAGTGCTTCCAGATTTTCAATATTGGTCTAACATCAATTGGTTCATAATCTCTATCAAATACTATTGTATTTTAAATAAGGTTGAATAAATTGATTCCGTTTTTATTCAGTTAATATGAGCTGACTAATTTCCTGGAATAAAATCCTTCATCATAGAGTCAGTAAAAACATCTATAATCTAAAAGTTAGAATCGTTCAAGATTTCAAGCATTCTTTGATTATTAATATTATATATTATGAACAAGACATCAACTAGAGCTTCTTAGCGGTTAGTATCAATCATTTCACATGTAAACGACACCTACTAACTAACTAACACTTAACGAAACTGTTTTACAATTGGTTAGTGATAGTTTGGAGAAACTGAATTCCACGAAGCCTACTATCCTTAAGCAATTCTCAAAGTTGTTATTCACAATATAGCTGGTTACTTATGGGTTGGTGCATGACAATGAACATTATTAACTGACAAGATCATGGACAATTTTTTTTTTGAATGATCTATCCCAGAAGTACTAATCAATTAAGGACAATAGGGAAACTGTATGCTTGTTAATGAAGTAGCACTAAAATGATAGTTTTTCTTGATGGAAAGATCCCCGGGGTGAAAAACCCCATCAATTTGTTTAAAAAAGCCTACTTACTGTATAACATTTCTCTTCATATTCTTTTAAACCATCAAGACGATCTTGTGGGAGAGGATCTTCTAAAATTAACGTGATATCACGTGACCACATTAATTGTTCTACTGTTAAAACAATTTGATTTGCATGTGATTTAAGCCATTCTTCACGATGTAAACTTTCAAAATCATTAATAGCAATTTTCATTAATTTACGAAGATTTGTAAACATTGCTTCTTCAACTTTACCTAACCAATCTTCAACATTACCTCTAGCTTTCAAACCCTTTAATAAAAGCGAAAAAATACAGAACATACATATTAACAGACTATACTCAAACAGAATAATGTGATTATGAATGGTGTTGTGAGGCAGTGACTCACTGAAGACAATGGTGGACCGTGGCGAGATTTCATGAATTGGTTGAAGTTAGATACCGATAAAGTGGTCTAAAGGTTAAGCATTCGCTCACGAGACCTAAGGTCTTGGATTCAAGTCCAGCATGCTGGATCGTGGATGAGCACTGCTAAGGAGTTCCATGCTAGGACGGAACAGCCGTCCACTGTTTCCAGGTTTCCCATAGCGGTCTACCTTTAATCGACTTAAGAATCCGACTATTAAATTATCTTACAGTTAGTAAACGGTAAATCTTGAACAGAAATATAAGATATGAAATAATTAGTGAAGCTCGTGTTTCTAATAGCTATAATACAGTTACAATAACTCGAAAACTACTGAAAACTAGGAATTTTCATGGAAAGTTGGCAATCTACCCTAGGGGATTTAAATTCAGTGGGTGATTGATAACTTGCTAATGAAAGGACTGACAGATTTAGCTACCCATGTGGTTATGAATATGTTATACTAACAGATCTCAGACTACATTCATCCAATCTACCTTGGTTTAAAATAATTGATCGGTTGATTTATGTCTGTTATAAAAAATTCCCTAAATAGACTTAATATATTTACTTTGAAGATAATGATCTATTGAATCCATTACAATTAATGTGGAAAAAGAAACGGTCTCTTCAACTTTATCCATTATCTCTAAAGGTTTATCTCTAATTTACCTGAATAAACCGACTTCGTTAAATAGTTTTTTTAACACATTCTTTTTACTAAGTTATTTTATATAGAAACTTGAAAATGGATAGCGGCTAGAAGTGGAATCCAGGACGCACGTTTTGTTCTAGTTGGGACTCGTCAGCTGGATGTACCTGCACCACAAAGTTAACATTCACTCAGGGACTCGAACCCAGTATCGTTCGCCATTTTCCACTGCTATCTACCATCAATCTTTGTTTAAAAAGCTTGTGACTTAAGGCGATAGCGACGTGATCCTCACAGGATGCACATATGACAATGAGACACTGATCAATAGCAGACCTAAACAACAATCGGGTGATACAAGCAAATAACACCAAGTGAATCTATAGAGCTCTAGTCGAATCCAGTTTATAGTTCAGGAAATTCATTGGAATTCAATAAAAATGCTACATACTGTGGTGTGTGTGCGTGTGGTGTGAAATCGCATTACTTCTACCAAACGATCTATAAAGAGGTGCTTGGTAGTACTGTAGATAACTCATTTAGATAGTTATTTCTAACAGTAAATATACAGACAATAATATTTTACTTTAAAGTAGTATACAAGTTGTAAATGTTGCTTTTAAACAGTTCCCAACCAAAATTTTAAGGTATGATATAATTTTTAAATTTACTTGGTATTGTTTGTTTGAATCTTCCCATTGATGTTTAGGACTGCAATCGATCAGTCTGTTATTGGCACATGTGCATCTGGTGCGTATTGCCTCGATATAGCCTTAATTCAAAAGCATTCTAAGCAAAGATGGAGAGTGGCTAGTAGTGGAATCCAGATACATCCAGCTGACGAGCCCCAAATAGGATGAAACTTGCTTCCTGGATTCTACTGTTAACCACTATCCATCTTTGACATAATTTTTATATTATCTAAATGTAAAATTTTTATCTAATGTCATTAACCATGGAATCACTACGGATCATCGTCGAACAATCAGTTGACTGGAATTCGTCACTGTACATTAACTTCATTGATTATGAGAAGGCATTTGACAGTGTAGATAGGAGAACGATACGGAAAATTCTTCGACACTACGGAGTTCCTGAGAAGATTGTCAACATTATCCAGAACTGATACGACGGAATACAGTGCAAAGTAGTTCATGGAGGACAGCTGATAGATGCATTCCAAGTGAGGACCGGAGTAAGACAAAGCTGTCTACTCTCTCCCTACCCGTTTCTCCTGGTGGTCGACTGGATTATGAAGACCTCGACATGTGAGAGAAAACACGGCATACAATGGACAGCTCAGAACCAATTACACGATTTGCACTTCGCAGATGACCTAGCCCTCCTATCCAATTCACATGAACAAATGCAGATGAAGACAGCCAGCATAGCAGCAGTCTGTGCATCAGTAGGCCTCAACATACACAAGGGAAAAATCAAGGTCCTCAAATACAACACGGAGAACACCAATCCAATCACATTTGATGACGAAACTCTGGAAGATGTAGAATCCTTGACATGCCTGAACAGGGAGGTTCAGATGCAGACGTAAAGGCAAGGATTAAGGAAGCAAGGTTCGCATTCCTTCAATTGAGGAACATATGGAACTCAAAACAACTTTCAACCAATATCAACGTCAGAATCTTCAAATCGAACGTCAAGGCAGTTCTACTGCACGGAGCTGAAACGTGAAGAACTACTACAATCACCATCAAGAATGTACAAGTATTTATCAATAGTTGTGCAAGCAAGATACTCAACATCCATTGGCCGGATACCATCAGCAACAGCCTTTTGTGGGAGAAAACCAACCAGCTTCCAGCTGAAGAGGAAATTAGGAAAAGACGATGGAAATGGATAGGACATACATTGAGGAAATCATCAAACTGCATTACGAGACAAGCGCTAACTTGGGATTGTGAAGGGAAGCGGAATTGAGGAAGGCCAAAGAACACATTACGTCGGGAAATAGAAGCAGATATGAAAAAGATGAATCACAACTGGGCAAGAGCTGGAAAGGATTGCTCAGGACAGGGTTGGATGGAGAATGCTGGTGAGGGGCCTAAGCTCGTTCACGAGGAGTAACATGCGTAAGTAAGTAAGTAAGTAAGTAAGTAAGTAAGTAAGTAAGTAAGTAAGTAAGTAAGTAAGTAAGTAAGTAAGTAAGTAAGTAAGTAAGTAAGTAAGTAAGTAAGTAGTAGTAGTAAGTAAGTAAGTAAGTAAGTAAGTAAGTAAGTAAGTAAGTAAGTAAGTAAGTAAGTAAGTAAGTAAGTAAGTAAGTAAGTAAGTAAGTAAGTAAGTAAGTAAGTAAGTAAGTAAGTAAGTAAGTAAGTAAGTAAGTAAGTAAGTAAGTAAGTAAGTAAGTAAGTAAGTAAGTAAGTAAGTAAGTAAGTAAGTAAGTAGTAAGTAAGTAAGTAAGTAAGTAAGTAAGTAAGTAAGTAAGTAAGTAAGTAAGTAAGTAAGTAAGTAAGTAAGTAAGTAAGTAAGTAAGTAAGTAAGTAAGTAAGTAAGTAAGTAAGTAAGTAAGAAAGTAGGTCAGTAGGGAAGTAAGCAAAGTAAGTAAGTAAGTAAGTAAGTAAGTAAGTAAGTAAGTAAGTAAGTAAGTAAGTAAGTAAGTAAGTAAGTAAGTAAGTAAGTAAGTAAGTAAGTAAGTAAGTAAGTAAGTAAGTAAGTAAGTAAGGTAAGTAAGTAAGTAAGTAAGTAAGTAAGTAAGTAAGTAAGTATAAGTAAGTAAGTAAGTAAGTAAGTAAGTAAGTAGTAAGTAAGTAAGTAAGTAAGTAAGTAAGTAAGTAAGTAAGTAAGTAAGTAAGTAAGTAAGTAAGTAAGTAAGTAAGTAAGTAAGTAAGTAAGTAAGTAAGTAAGTAAGTAAGTAAGTAAGTAAGTAAGTAAGTAAGTAAGTAAGTAAGTAAGTAAGTATTAACCATAGAATATAATTATATCATGAACAACAACTAGAAAGTTAACATCATTTTGATATGATATAGTTTAAGTAATAATAACTTCATAGACCCTTTCCATGTCTTGATCCTACTTCACCTAGATTTTCTTTAATTCACTCATTACTGTACTGTACTAATCAATTATTGTAGTCACTTTAAAAGATGAATATTCGCTAAGAAAAACTACCCAAAATCACAAGACAAATAATGTTTTCCATCAAAATTACCGACTTGCAAACTTTTCTACAATGTTTATATTTAAATATGAGCTAAAACAATATTACAGTATTACACTTGGCTTATACAGATATTTGTGAAATTACAGTTGATTCGTTATTCAGCTAGAAAATGGCAACTTGTAACTCTATTAATTACTATCTCCCACATTCACAACTACTTTTGGCTAAATCTTGCACAAATGTTGTTTTCTATTTTATGGTACGATATGGTCTGTTTGGTTTGTATATAAACTCCAGTATGTTTGAAATACATGATTCATATTGAAGAGGCTAAGATTGGTGCTCTAGACTTAATAGGCAAGGCTAGGTGGGAAGCAGGACCGATAAAAGCTCTAGATTGCTCGTAATTGTTTTATATGTGATTGGTTCGTTTGATAATTCACTGTTCTCTAATTAACAGTATCATTACATTATACATTGAAAGAGGTCTAAACCCACAAGTTATAACAACTCTAGTTTAGTGAATAGTACTGGGACTCAAAACAATTGGCAACCAACACCAAAGTCAGAATTTTCAATACGAATGTCAAGACAGTTCTACTATATGGGGTAGAAACCTGGAAAACCACGAAAGCCATCATCCAAAAGATACAGGTGTTTATTAACAGTTGTCTACGCAAAATACTTCGGATCCATTGGCCGGACACTATTAGCAACAACCTACTATGGGAGAGAACAAATCAGATCCCAGTGGAGGAAGAAATCAGGAAGAAGTGCTGGAAGTGGATAGGACACACATTGAGGAAAGCACCGAACTGCGTCACAAGACAAGCCCTCACATGGAATCCTCAAGGTCGAACGAGGGGAGGAAGACCAAAGAACACATTAAGCCGAGAAATGGAGATAGACATGAGAAAAATGAACAAGAATTGGCTGGAACTAGAAAAGAAGGCCCAGGACAGAGTGGGTTGGAGAATGCTGGTCGGCGGCCTATGCTTCATTGGGGGTAACAGGCGTAAGTAAGTAAGTAAGTAAGTACTATGAATAGTATAATCATCTAAAATTTATGAAAGTTCAGCGTTTAATATCTGATGAGTTTGAGTATGAACATAGTTGATCAACCTAAAATAGACCCAAAAGAAAAATAAACATTAGATTACCTTGCCGAGTGAGACACGTTCACCTTCTGGTGAAATCATTGCCAATATATCATTGGTATAAACAGGTTCATCTAAAAAGAAAAAAACAGAATGGAACGATTGTTTTTAAAAAGGATACTAACTAGTTAGTTAAATTATAAAAAATAAACATAAACAATCTTGAAAAGAATCAATAGGGATACTCTACCCCTAATTCAGGGTCTGAAAAGTCGGAAAAATGAAAATTTTTCAAATGCGATAAAAATGATCTTGGAGATGTTGTAATAGTATTCTGACAGCAGACAATGGATGTTAAGTGTTCTTCAAGCCCTAACGCTTCAGCCTGAGCTATTTTGTTTACTATCCTATATATGTGTTGTATGCAATATAAGCTATATTGTTATGTTGAGCTAAGTATCTCATATGAGACTGGATGTTCACATTTGATATTGTGGATGGTTCAGCCTTTTTCTGTGACAAGTTTTGCTCACTATTCATGAACAAAATTGATTTGCTGGTTGACCAATTTCATTCATATTGGTGGTTGCTTCTCAGTGTTCTCAAGGGTGATTGTCATTGGGACATTGTGAGTTATATCGCCATTGCTGACATTAATGATTTTGACTGTCGTGTAAGTGGAATAGATCAACTTTGGTCTATTCGTGATGTGTACAATTGATTCACGCAATCATTGATTGGAATAAATATACATGTGACATGAATGTGTATATGAATGATGCGAATGGTCCACCAGAGTGTTTGGTACCAGTGTGGTTGAGCCACAGTATTGAGCAGTACTATTCATATTGTAGCGTTAAAGTCTATATGGTGTGCGGTTCTCCTTTGAAGCGGGATTGAGCTGTACTGTTCGGGTTAAGTCTCAGTGGTATCTGGCTCTCCTGTTATACGGGATTGACCTGTACTGTTTGGGCTGTTACGTGAAATTTTGGATGGTGTCTGGTTCTCCTGTGAACCAATGTAAAATTACCCCGGCTGACAGAGGTATATTGTATAACTATATTATATAACTATAATTTATAAATGACATTTAAGTGACACTAAATTGACCTTGAGAATATCAACCTAGTAACTAGGAATAAATGAGGTTTATAAACCAGTGTGAGGAATTAGATCGATTTATGGTTTTCATCACGAACTGACATTAGCTAAAATGCTGGAACGGTATCAAGCCAAATTAATGGACGAAATTATACAATCGTATTTATAGGTAATTTTTCACATGTAGTAGTCTGTACGAAAATAGAAGAATATTAAACGGTCGTCCAGTGCTTCCAGGTTTCTCATGGTGGTCTAGCTTCAATTGACTCATGATTTCAACTAATGAAAATGCTAAAATCTCCACAAAACCCCTTCTGATAATTCATAATCAGTTAATAAATACCTTAATTATTAGGGAGAAATACAAAAGGTGATACTACACTACAAAACGTATGCTGTGTACTGGGTAGCATAATCAATGAACGTGGAAGATCAGATGCAGGTGTAAAGGCAATGATTGGGAAAGTAAGGACAACGTTTTTATAGTTGAAGAACATATGGAACTAAAAAAACTGTCAACTGACATCAAAATAGTTCAACTGTATGGAGATAAAACTATTACAATTAACATCAAGAAAGTACAAGTATTTATAAATATTTGTTTATGCAAAATACTGAATATCCATTGACCGGATAACATCAGCAACAACCAACTGTGGGAAGGGACAAACTAGCTTCCATCTGAGGAGGAAATTAGGAAAAGACGTTGGAAGTGGATAAAATATACATTGAGGAAATCATCAAACTGCATCACGGGGTAAGCGCTCCCTTGGAATCATGAATGAAAACAGAAAAGAAAAAGACGAAAGAACACATTGTTTTGAGAATTGGAGTCAAACATGAAAGCAATGAATAGCAACTCCAGGATATACCTCTTGAAGTCAGTCACTAGTGAGCATATGTTGATTAATATCAGAAGGTGAGTCCCACAATAGGACGAAACAGCCGTCCAGTGCTTCCAGGTTTTCCATGGCAGTCTAGCTTCAATTAACTCATAATCTTAACCATTGAAAATAAATAATAACCATGGTTATTTTAACAACAACAAAAAAAAAGAAAAAAATAAAAGAGAAAGACGAAAGAACACATTGCTTTGAGAATTGGAGTCAAACATAAAAGCAGTGAATAGCACTTGAAAAC
Organism: Schistosoma spindalis; assembly: GCA_946903255.1. Taxonomy (NCBI): domain Eukaryota; kingdom Metazoa; phylum Platyhelminthes; class Trematoda; order Strigeidida; family Schistosomatidae; genus Schistosoma; species Schistosoma spindalis. Next base: position 2,137,492 of record OX336416.1, read on the forward strand.
AACTGGAAAGGATTGTCCAGAACAGAGTTGGATGGAGAATGCTGGTGAGCGGTCTATGTTCCTTTATGAGAGGTAACATGTGTAAATAAGTAAATAACTATGCTGTGTACCAATTTTGAACAAAGTTCACACTTACTTGATACACAGAATACCATCCTCAATAAATATTGTAGTGATGTAAAATCCCTAATATACTGAACATAATATCATAGCAAAAACAAAACGTATTTTATACTGAACACTTATATAACAACAGAAATAATATTATTTAAGAAATTACAATGGAATAATCTACCAGGAATTAATATAGATCTTTTTCGGTGTATACTTAAATAATGCGTTAACCAATGATATGTATAATCTCAACCTAACAAATATTCATCATCAATATTCAATGCCCCCAAATGCCAAATACACATGGGCTCAAGGATCCTGAAGGAACACATGGAGTATGAACCAATTATTAATTAGTGACTATTATGGGATTGCATCTTCTGCCATTGCTCCACTGTCTTGTGAATCAGAATTTTAGATTAAAGTCTTCGGGTTTGACCCTCTAAAAAAACCATCTGCTTCAGTCTAGGCACCCGGAAAGTATCATAGTCCATACACAAATAATTGAACTTGTGTGGCCCATATACCCCTTTTTCCCATTATTTATATGTTCAAATAAATAAATAATATCAGAAGGGTTTTTGTGGAAACTGTAGTAATTTTTATGGTTAGGATCATGAGTCAGTTGTAGCTAGACCACCATAGAAAACCTGGAAGCACTGGACGGCTGTTTCGTCATATTGTGGGACTCCTCTTCTGATATTAATCAACATATGCTCACTAGTAACTGACTTCAAGAGACATATCCTGGAGTTCTAGTGAGAAGTAGTGACCAATGGAGTTCAACCAGGTCTGTTGTGTGATAGTAACTCACTGATGTCAATGATGGATGTGTCAATCAATTTGGTGGATTAGTTGAAGTAAGACATTAACACCATTGCATACCGACTGACTCAGTGGTCTAATGGTTCTGGGTTTGAATCTCGCATGTGGAGAGGTCGTGGATACGCACTACTGAGGAATCCCACGATAGATCGAAATGGCTTTGAAGTCCTTCCAGGTTTTCCATGGTGGTCTAGCTTCAATTGATTCATAATCTTAACCATTGAAAATAAATAATAACCATGGTTACTTTAACAACAACAACAACAAAAAGAAAAAAATAAATAAAAGAGAACAAAAAAAAAAAACTCAATATAATTGAATTATGATTACCTTTATTTATAGAATCTGTTGTTATACCAAATTCTAATTTTATAATAGCATCAAAACATTTTCTTAAATGTGGTTGTACAGCTAATGGATTACGTGTTTGGGCTAAAATTTCTAATAATTCATCATTAGATAAAAAATAAAAACGTGAAAATAATGAACGTTTTGATTCTAAATATGCTTCAAGACATTTTTGTATTTGATCTAATAATTGATTATTATTACGTAATGTATCATATAAACCAGGTTGTGTAGCAGCACGCATTGCTAATGGAACTTTTTGTATTTTACGCATTATATCTTTATAGGATTTATCAACAGACATAAAACTTTTTGATTCACTAGGTAATTGACGTTGTATATCTGGAGCAGAAAATATACTTTCTAAATATAACCAACTTTTTTGACATTGTATCCATTCATCCTAAAGAAATAAGAAAAAAATTTCTTTTTTTTTTTTTTATTTATTTAAACAATCAATAATTATCAATTTAAGCGTTGTGGAGATTGTTAAGTTATTGATTAAGTTCATGAATCGATTAATGTTTAGATCAACATTGAAAAGCTGGAATCATTGGACAGCCGTTTCATCCTATTGTGGAACTCTTTAGCAGTACGCATCCACGATCCCGCTTGCAGGATTACGAACCCAGAGCCTTCAGTCTTGCACGTGAACGCTTAACCTACTGGACCACTGAGCCTGTATCCAACGATATTAATGTCTAACCTAAACCAATCTACGAAGTTACGCGACCATCTTCCATTGTATTGAGGTAGACACTTGTTTCTACCCGACACGGATTACCTCCACTGGTCACAAATTTTCACCAGAACTCCTGTGGAATCCCACAATAGGACGAAACGGCCGTCCAGTGCTTCCAGGTTTTCAATGGTGGTCTAACATCAATCGGTTCATGATCTTAATCAATAATTATCAGTATAAAGTTGTAGATTATACGAAGTTACAGATTAATCTAAGACAATCATCAAAAAAAACAACCTGGAATTAGTAAATAACCATCTTATTCTAGTATAGAACTGATCAGTAGCAGGCAGTTATGACTCCAGGATTACAAATAGAACCTAGGACCTTAGGTATTGCATGTAAATACTTAAGCTCTATAATACTCTGAGCAGGATCGTGCGATGTCATGAATTCATTGGAGTTAAGCTAGTACATCATCGGATTCTAGTTTAGATGTCTAAAGGTTAAATGTTTACACACAAGACCGAAGGTCCTGGGCTTTGTTCCTGGTTATGGAATTGTTGATGTATACTATTGAGTAGTAGTCTTGTACTAGGACAAAACGATCGTTCATTGTTTCCAGGTTTTTTTGATGGTTATCTAACAGAAGTCAGTTCGTGATCTCAATAAAAATGATTTAATAAAACATGTACCAATATGCTAGTCTGTAATACTGATTATTTTTCATAATAAGAAAATTATTGAACGTAATTCTTCATAGTTAACGTTTTCAGTGATACAAAGAGTGGATAGGATTACATAATCAAAGATCTTCATTTATTAGATTCTTGTCAATTATTATTAAGTATCAATGTCACTACTGTGAAACGTCACCTAATCCTACTATGAAAACAAATAACTTAGCATTCTGACTTATGTCGTAGGTAAATGCTGGAAATATACTTTCTGAATGTTTTAGGAGATATATGTGATAGATTTTATTTCTGGAAGTTTATTACAAACGTATTCAATGAATTGACAGTCCTCGTGATCAGTGTAACCTTTGATGCAGACTATTTGGTCGGAGTCCGCCGGTGACTATCGTAACTAATGATTTGAGACTCTGGGTGAAATGGCTCAGAATCGATCACAATGGTTTAGGTGTATACAATTTCTGTCTTCTTTTTTTCTACGAACTAATTCTTCCTTTCTGTACTATATCCTTACATAAAATCTTTCTTTTATTTATCAAACCATTGAGTTAACTGCTTCTATGAATCCGGTGTTCGCCTTGCTTTGCTGATGATGTGTGGCAACTTGAACCGATGCATGCATGGGCCTGGTCCAACGTTGTAACTAACTAACTGACTGAGTACACCAACCAACCACTCACAATTTATATAGCCATTGAAAACTAAAAAGCATTAGACATCTGTTTTGTTATAGTAAGGAACTTCCCAGTAGTGGGCATTCATGACTCAGATAAAAGTCAAACTCAGAACCTTTGCGACTCGCGGCAATCATTTAACTTTATGATCATGGAGTTGGTATCTGATAGTTTATATTTCGAGCTTCACTCAATTCATAGTATTTCGCAACGGCCATCCACTGTCATTGATGATATCTGTCTCACTTCTAACTTGCTTGAATTCCTCTGATCACAAATTCTCGAGTTACTCCTATCCTGATGCTAAATTAGTTAGTTTTATTGCATTTAAATACTGAAGAAACATCAGCAAGCATCGATGATATTTTATTCATCTAAACATAATCAGCCTAGCAATCTCGTTCTTTTCTCCTTATGCCCTAGAAGAAATACTCTATTCTATTGTACTTCACTCGTTAATATACTATTTTTAGAATCAGAAGGGGTTTTGTGGAGATTGTAGTAATTTCAATAATTGAGACCATAAGTCGATTGAAGCTAGACCACCATAGAAAACCTAGAAGCACTGCAAAGCCGTTTCGTTCTATTGTGGGACTCCTCAGCAGTGCGCATCAACGAAATCGCTCCCTGCGAAATTCAAACCCAGGACCTACTGCATTCACGAGTGAGCACTTAACCACTAAACCACTGAGCTATCTGGCATCCAGTGGTGTTCATGTCTTGCTTCAACTAATCCACGAAAATGAGCGACACACCCATCATTATCATCAGTGAGTTACTTTCCCACAACAGACCTGGTTGAACTCCACTGGTCACTACTTCTCATTAGAACTGCAGGATATACCTCTTGAAGCCAGTCACTAGTGAGCATATATTGATTAGAATCAGAGGGGTTTTGTGGAGATTGTTGTTCGAAACCCGTAATTCGGGGTCGTGGATGCGCATTGCTGAAGAGTCCCACAATAGAACGAAACGGCCTTGCAGTGCTTCCAGGTTTTCTATGGTGGTCTGACTTCAATCGACTTATGATCTCAATTATTGCAAATACTATTTTTTATTGATGATCGACTAAAATGTCTACGAAATATTCGAGTCCCACGACATATAGACTGATTCTGTTTTATCAAGTACATAACATTTTACATAAATAAGTAAATAACAACTAAGTTACCAAGGTTCTTCCAAATAATTCTAGTAAAGTTTGCCATTCATCAACACGCTGTTTTATTGGACCAACATGACGTGATGAAGCAATTGTTGATATACTAATATTAGAATCATCCCATAATTGTTGTATTTCATCAGTTCCACCAATAATAAAAACATCTTTACTATCTTTATATGGTAGAACAATGAATTCAGTTGATTTCCATGATTCTTCAACCTTGAATCAATTGAATGAATAAATAAATGAAAACATAAATAACTAATTAGTTAAATAATATCACATGTTATAAATGAATATGAAACAAGTGAGCAACATATCAGGACAACGAGATCAAATTATGAAAAGGTATAACAGAGTTGGTCGCTTAGTAGTAATACTGTTGGTGCCTTGGCGGGTCGATGGAGCTATGGAGGCCAGCGCGCCGCAGACTCGACATTTTCACGGAGGGTGTAGTGTAGACTGCAGAAAAGATGAATGCGGCACGGTGGGCATGAACCACCGCAAGAACGAATGCTTTAAAGGGGGGAAGAGTGTGATGTAGGTTGTTTATATACACACAAGTAGTATATAACGGTGGTCAGGCATAGAATGTATTTCAGTAGAAGGTCGATGAGAAAAGAACGGGAACGGAACGTAATTGGTATGAAGATGCATGAAAAACAAAATCTGAGACAATGAATTGATGTTCTCAACAGGAACAGTCAAGTCTAATGTGATGGATTGATATTTTTTGCAAATTAACAATTCACTAATATGGTTCTCAAATTTTATTGAGAAGCTCTGTAATTTCGTGTCAATTACATTCGATTGTACCCACTGATGTTCTTGTTCACTACAACATCAGTGATAGTATTAAGATTAAACAAAGGATATATAATTAGAAACGATAAAGACAAATTCTTACGAGGTGACTTTTAACATCACCGATATTAATATCAGAACGAATATAGTAAAAGTGGTAATTGCCGAAATTATTTTATGGATTATTGTCGTATGTATTGGATTATTATATTTCTAAACTCCGCTACTTATAAGCTTCTACTCTCTATCACTCATGGCATGATTATATATAAGGTAAAATTCTTTATTTGAAGATTGCTACAGTCTGATTATTCATTAATGCTTTAAATATAACAATAGAAGATTTAGTTGATGCTGTCTTCTCTCATCGAACTCAATAGACGCGGGGGGGGGGAAGTAGAACTTGTATCTAGGTAAATAAGTCATTCGATTACCATATGACTGCTGAAGATCAGTCGTTGTCGATTAAAGTGAATAAATTGTTTAAACTTAAGATGATGGTCTTCAAGCGAAGAAGTATACTCAAAGTAGAAATTACAATTCGGATTCTTAATGGCAGACTTTTTCTATTGATATATTAAGATGTGTATAACGACCACAGCAAATGTGAAAAGTGAAAGATTGAAAAAAAGAGGTGAGAATAAAATGTTTTGTACTTGAACATGTTTAGTAATCAACTTCTCAACACCCTTTCCTAGTCCAAAAAAAATCTTCTACTCTTGATCTTTTGACAGTATAGGCTTGAAAGTAGATTCAATAATTATCCATTTAGGTAATCCTTTGAGAAAACGGGGATTACAATGAACGTCATCCAATGCTACGCGCCTACCAATGACTACAATGAAGACGCTAAAGATCAATTCTACGATAGGCTGCAGTCAATCGTCGAGAAGTGCCCAACAAAAGACCTGACCATTCTGATGGGAGACCTAAATGCCAAGGTTGGAACTGACAACACCGGATATGAAGAGACCATGGGAAGACACGGACTGGGAGAAAGGAACGAAAATGGTGAGAGATTTGCAAATCTATGTGCCTTCAATAAACTGGTCATAGGCGGGACTATATTCCCACATAAACGCATACACAAAACCACATGGACTTCACCGGATCACACCACACAGAACCAAATCGACCATATCTGCATCAACAAAAAGTTCAGGAGGACGATGGAGGACGTGAGAACAAAGAGAGGAGCTGATATAGCATCAGATCATCACTTGCTGGTCGCCAAGATGAAATTGAAACTCAAGAGGCACTGGACAACGGGGAGGACAATATCACAAAAATTTAATACGGCTCTTCTTCGGGATACTGACAAACTCAACAAATTCAAGATAACCCTCAGCAATAAGTTCCAAGCCTTTCATGATCTACTCAATGGAGAAGGAACTACTATGGAGAGCAACTGGAAAGAGATAAAAGAAGCAATCACTTCAACATGTCATGAGGTTCTGGGCCAAAAGAAGCACCATCACAAGGATTGGATCACGGTCGATACACTGGATAAGATTCCAGAAAGGAGGAACAAGAAAGCAGCAATCAATACCAGTCGAACAAGAGCAGAAAAAGTCAAGGCACAGGCTGAATACACAGAAGTAAACAAGCAAGTGAAAAGGAGCATCAGAACTGACAAACGTAAATATGTGGAAGATTTGGCATTGACGGCGGAAAAGGCTGCCAGAGAAGGAAACATGAGACAACTGTATGAAACAACAAAGAAACTCTCTGGAAATCACCGTAAACCAGAACGACCAGTGAAAAGCAAGGAAGGCAAGATAATCACCAACATTGAAGAACAACGAAACAGATGGGTAGAACACTTCAAAGAACTCTTGAATCGACCAGCCCCACTGAACCCACCCAACATCGAAGCAGCACTCACGGACCTCCCAATTGATGTTGGCGCACCAACAATTGAAGAGATCAGCATGGCTATCAGACAAATCAAGAGTGGCAAAGCAGCAGGACTAGACAGCATTCCAGCAGAGGCACTGAAAGCAGACGTAGCGGCAACTGCAAGGATACTCCACATTCTCTTCAGAAAGATCTGGGATGAGGAACAGGTACCAAAAGACTGGAAAGAAGGACTTCTAGTCAAAATACCAAAGAAAGGCGATCTCAGCAACTGTGACAACTACAGGGGAATCACTCTTCTTCCAATACCAGGAAAAGTCTTCAACAGGGTATTGTTAAACAGGATGAAGGACTCCGTAGACGCCCAACTTCGAGACCAACAGGCAGGATTCCGTAAGGATAGATCGTGCACAGACCAAATCGCAACTCTACGGATCATTGTGGAACAATCAATTGAATGGAATTCATCACTCTATATCAACTTCATCGACTACGAAAAAGCATTTGATAGCGTGGACAGAACAACCCTATGGAAGCTTCTTCGACACTACGGCGTGCCTCAGAAGATAGTCAATATCATACAGAATTCCTACGATGGATTAAACTGCAAAATCGTGCATGGAGGACAGTTGATAAAGTCGTTCGAAGTAAAGACTGGTGTCAGGCAAGGTTGCTTACTCTCACCCTTTCTCTTTCTCCTGGTGATCGACTGGACATGAAGACATCAACATCTGAAGGGAAGCACGGGATACAGTGGACATCTAGGATGCAGTTGGATGATCTAGACTTTGCAGATGATCTGGCTCTTCTATCGCATACACAACAACAAATGCAGGAGAAGACAACCAGTGTAGCTGCAGCCTCAGCAGCAATAGGTCTCAATATACACAAAGGGAAAAGCAAGATTCTTCGATACAACACAGCATGTACCAATCCAATCACAATTGACGGAGAAGCTTTGGAAGATGTAAAAACCTTTACATATTTGGGCAGTATCATCGATGAACACGGTGGATCTGATGCAGATGTGAAGGCACGGATTGGCAAAGCAAGAGCAGCATATCTACAACTGAAGAATATCTGGAACTCAAAACAATTAACAACCAACACCAAAGTCAGAATTTTCAATACAAATGTCAAGACAGTTCTACTGTATGGCGCGGAAACCTGGAAAACTACGAAATCCATCGTCCAAAAGATACAGGTGTTTATTAACAGTTGTCTACGCAAAATACTTCAGATCCACTGGCCGGACACTATAAGCAACAACCTACTGTGGGAGAGAACAAATCAGATTCCAGTGGAGAAAGAAATCAGGAAGAAGCGCTGGAAGTGGATAGGACACACATTGAGGAAAACACCCAACTCCGTCACAAGACAAGCCCTCATATGGAATCCTCAAGGTCGAAGGAGGAGAGGAAGACCAAAGAATACATTACGCCGGGAAATGGAGATAGATATGAGAAAAATGAACAAGAATTGGATGGAACTAGAAAAGGAGGCCCAGGACAGAGTGGGTTGGAGAATGCTGGTCGGCGGCCTATGCTCCATTGGGAGTAACAGGCGTAAGTAAGTAAGTAATCCTTTGTTTTGTAACAGTCTTAAGGTTTAACTAGATGTTGATTATTCCGATTATTTTCGGTATTTTCTTAACTTTTGAAAACTATTTGAAGATTTTTTCAACAATACAGAAAGAAGAATAGACGAAGTATTTAACAATAATTCCAAATCCTTCTAAACAACTACATTTGACCCTATTTATCTTCCATACGATCTACACATACACACACACACACAAAGTCAATTTCAACCCTGCTATTTCATATTACAAATGTATACCTTTTCATATCCACCTTCTGATGCATACATTAATACAGTGACAGGTTATATAAATTCATCACAATTGATTGATCACTGGGTGGTGATCAATGTCATGCGTGTCTAGTCCTTATTATTAGTGCAGATCGAATTCTATCGACCATGTTGCACGAAACCCAGGTCCACGGTTTCCTGTTGACTACCTCCAACCATCATTTAATCTATACAAATTCAACTTGATCAAGAATAACTTGACATTGATATGTTTAGACGTATTATGATTTTAAATTGATTTTACTTGAATATTCACTAAAGATACGGTTGAAGAAGATGCAAAACTGCTGACTGAAACACTAATATCAACATCAAATTCTCTTCTTAATTCTGATCCGAAGAAAAGTGTTTATACATCTCTACCATTTAGTGGTGAATCTATCAATATGATTTTAAGGCAAATTAAAAGAAGTCACCGAGAAAAACTGGTTGTGATTGAAAGGACTAAGCTCATAGTTCCAACTAGATCTAGACAATGCATAAAGGACTACATCACATCACATCCCATCCCATCGCATTTACCAATTTATATGTTTGTGTGAACAGAAATAGTAAATGAATGATATAGTCAATGGTTATGGAATATATGCCTAGATGGCGTTAAACTCAGTTCGTGTCAAATAAAAGTGGGATGTAGGAAAACCTGTTCATCGATATTATAACACATAACTGATACGGGGTACAGAAATGAACACTTAATACAGCTTTTAAACCGTTGTATAAAAATTGTCAAAGATGAATTCTGAAGTTAACAAAAGCCCTGACTATTATCAAATTCAAACGGTCCTATGCGATAAATTCCCTGATGTCAATTTTTTTTCTCTTTTATATTTACAATGATCTGTTTGTTTACTTGAATCTTTATTGAATTGACTTTTATTAATTTCCATATAAAATACCTTGACAATAATATCTATGATCCATTTGTTCAAAATGTATCCATCATATTTTTCAGATCAATTCTGTTTTCCTATTGTTCATTCGATAGTCAACAAACGTTTCTAGTCACTTTCTAAACTTTTCAAATGTTTATGGTTTTCAATGATTAAGATCATCAGTCAGTTGAAGCTAGACCACCTTGGAAAACCTGGAGGCACTGGATGGCTTTTCGTCCCATTATGCGACTACTCAGCAGTGCACATCCACGACTTCACTCCCTGCAAGATTCAAACCCAGGACCTACTGGTTTTGCGCGTGAGCACTTAACAACTAGACCACTGAGCCGGCCAGCCGGCATCCAACGGTGTTAATGTCTAACTTCAACTAATCCACCAAATCGAGCGACACATCCACCATTGTCTTCAGTGAGTTACTATCCCACAATAGACCTGGTTGAACTCCACTGGTCACTACTTCTCACTAGAACTGCAGGATATACATCTTGAAGCCAGTCACTAGTGAGCATGAGTTGATTATTGTCAGAAGGGGTTTTGTGGAAATTGTAGTAATTTCAATGATTAAGATCATGAGTCAGTTGAAGCTAGACCACCATAGGAAACCTGGAAGCACTGGACGGCCGTCTCGTCCTATTGTGGGACTCCTCAGTAGTGCGCATCCACGACCTCGCCCCCTGCGAGATTCGAACCCAGGATTTTCATTTTGTATTGTTTATTTGAATGTTCTCATTGATGTCTAAGACTGCAACTGATCAATCTCGGACTGAACAACAACTACAGGATGTACGTGTAGTGAACGAGAACAGAAATGGGGGACAATTGAATGTATTCGAATATGAAATAACAGAATGTCCTAGTGAAATCTGAGAACCATATAGTAAATACTTAATGTGAAAAATGTCAATCAATCGTCTCAGACTTCATTGTTCCTTCGTTTCTACAACAATCATTCTCTTTTCTCGTTCTTTTTTCTTTGATCTCCTTCACCTTCTGCCTCCAGGCACTTCACTTTTGATTGTTGATACACACTGCCTATATCTGTCGACATCAGTAGTACATCACACTGGTCCCCCGTTTAAATCGGTCATTCTTGCGGTGGTTCTGCTTGCCGTGCTACTTTCTTCTTCTCTGCAGTCCGTGCCACACTCTCCGTCAAAATGTTGAGTCTATGGCGCGCTGATGCTCATAGCTCCGTCGACCCGCCTAGTCATCTGAATCTGATGTCCATCTGACACCCAGAACATTGAACGTCTGCGCTCCACTGACCTTCTGAGCCATCTTCATCCGATGTTCGCTCGCCAGCAGCACTTCCGACCGCTCCACTCCGTCGATAGCACCCGCTGCGCCAATGCTACTGTGCCAGAACATTCCGCTCGACATCACCTCCTCGCACCAGACCGCCCCGACTAGAGCCTCAGCTCTAGGTCCTCAACCTCGTCTGCAGGTACAGGTACATCCAAATGACGAGTCCCAAAATAGAATGAAACCTGCATCCTAGATTACACTGCTAGTCAACACTCATCTTTGCTTATACTGTTTATGATTTTCTTTAGATGAATGTAACCAACTCTATTAATGACACCATAATTGCCATCAAATAATCCTATAAGTTCATTTGGATTTATGATTTAGTCATCGGTCTGTTTCAAATATGGTTTTTAATATTTATGATCATTCCATTACTAAATAAAGACATATTTTTACTTACCTTTTTAAGTAACATTTCCAAACTTGATTCAGAACTAGCTTGACCTGAGATTTCTTGAATTTGTTCAGCTTTATTAAAAGCTTTTAATTCATTTAAATAGCCTAAACTTAAAGGTGTTTCCAATTCCGACATTTGAAAACCGATTAGTTCTTCTAACATTTTCCAATGACGTGGTTTTAATGATGAATTGCGTAAATCCATAATAGTAGTTAACTTTAAAAAAAATAAACATTTTGATGATGATGATGATGATGACGATGTCGATCATGGTGATCATGATCATGTTTAGCGCTTAATACCATCTTTTCAAAACGAATTAATATTAAGCGAAAAGTCAAGTGTTGAAAGAATAAGGTTCATTTCTGATAAAATGTCATTTATGCATACAAAAAACGATGACTGATATATAAGTGGTTAGGAGATGCAGAAATCATAAATCGTTGACTTGACAATGAATTTCATGTTTAAAGATTAGAGCGGGTTATTTCTCTCCTTATTGTATCAAGGCCCGACCGTCGTTGCTACCTTGACGTGGTGGTCGGGCTTGCCTATCGTGATGCAGCAACTGAGCTATACTGGCTGGAACAACCGTTCCTCAAGGTCCTACCATGCCAGACAGATTGGTTGAAGAGCGATAAGACTAAAAGCAACAAATCCAAGGTCCGAAGGCGAAGTCATACTACTGACTGTACAGAGGTGTGACGTAATAAGGTGTTTTCTTCAGACAACCAGCATAACAGCGATGCTGCCTTCTCACAAGGAGGTGTGAGGTTAGAAGAGGTCGAACCTAAAAATACACACCTCGCCTTATCCCACGGATATCCATCTCCGGAGGTAAGGTCTCAACAAGTACTTAGGTAACACAAAAACTACTCATAAAAAGTTCATGTGTGACTGACCTCAAGCAGCTGTCGCTTAGGCACTGCGGTCACGCTCTCAGGTCACTATGACCACCTCTAATCCAATTTCCTTTTCAAGTACCTCCAGAAGAACTTTTCGACGGTGTGGGCAACCGGGAAGTGATAACCGCCCTCATACCTCTAACAGCACTCAAGATCAATGTATTGTATCAAGGACTTATCATAAAACATACCTTTGAATGAAATTAAAACTTGTTTAGTACTGTTGAAATTTACCTATGATCAGAGCAACAATCTTACAGGAAAGATATTTCAGCATCAAGTTAGATATCAATATCATTTCTAGTCAGCCATTACCAAACATTTAGGACATTTTGATTGCGATCATGAAGTGATCAATCTTAGATCACCATTGGAAACCTGGATTATGGGTGAACACTGCTAAGGAATGCCATACTGGAACGAAACGACCATCCAGTGCTCTTAGCTTCTCAGTGGTGGTCTAACATTGATCGACTTATGATCTCAATTTAAACTCAATAACCGCCAAAACCCCATACTGATATTTAAAGCATTCTTAGTTTTATTATGAACTTTGATAATATACGTTTACTTATTAAGTCCATATGTAAAAAGTAAGAGACATTGAATAGACATTTTCAGATCTTCAACTCATACGAAGATAATGAAAAATGTACCATTTTTTGGAAAATGTTCCTCTGTAGTATATAATAAACTAGACGAATATAAATATTTGTAGAACAGTAATCGAGTGCCCCCGAATGCCCTGGTATGGCCGAGAGTGGGGAGATTAAGCTCTTCCTACAATAGTTCTTTCTACATGAACAACGGAATATGTAGACAATATTATATTTTTGTACTCCAGCATTCATAGAATACCTTCCGGTTTAAAGAAATGGACAGGAATATTTAGTCCCAACTTTTGAGCATACTGACATTCAGAATTCCTGAAGGTACTGATTTTCTCCATCAATTGTGAACACATGTCAACAACTGCAATAATAACTTATTAGTGAACTATCTGGATTAGAACAGATAGCTTATCAAACTGAGATATTTATACTGATTCATCACTGAGAATTAATTGATGTTATATATATTCACTTGGTGTTGTTTTACTTGTACCTTCCCATTGTTACTTAGGACTTCAATTGATCAGTCTCATGTTGACATATGTGTATCCTGTACGGATTGACTTGATATAGCCTTAAGTCCTAATCCATTGTACAAACAGGTAGTTATCAGGACTTAGTATCTAAATGAAGAACGCGATAGTGTTTGTAGCGAATAGTATTGAGTTCGAGTCTAGAAGTAAACATCAATTATGGGATGCAGGTACATCCAGCTGACGAGAACTAAATAGGACGAAACGCGAGTCCTTCATTTCACTGCTAGCCAACATACATCTTTACTTATGATGTTATATATATGTCTAGTTCTTAGAGGTGATTGAATTTTGTCCATAAGGTGTCAATTTAACTATTTATATAAGTAATTCGCTAATATCAATTGCATTTTACCATCTAAGATAAAATACACTGTAAAGTTTGATCAATTAGAATTGTAGGAGGAACTGATATGCTTGTTTCATTACTAAGGATTATTTATTTATTTTTATTTGAACACATAAATATTGGTACAAGGAGGCACCAAATAGAGATATGCGCCACACAAATCTCATTTGATTTGTGTGAGAGCTGTGATACTGCCCGGGTTTACTTAGGGGGCCACACCCCGAGCCTTCGACCTGAACATCTGATCCACGCAGTCCCATGGTAGCTGTTGACCAACGATTGGTTCATACGCCATTTGTTCCCTCAGGATACTGAAGCCCATGTGCACCATTGGTTTGGAATCCGGTTACAGTGCCGGACATTCGCTTTTTGTCCTCTCATTTTCGTAGACAACGCCCCCATCACGAGAAGGCAGTGAATAGGACTTCTCTAGCAGAGGCTATATACGCGTGGCCGTGTGAGAGGATTTCAGTAGAGATAGCAGGCCCACCTCACTCTCAGACATACCAGGGCATTCATGGGTCATTACTAAGGATCAGATAATAAGTTATTCATATACATGAATGAAACCTACTTTTACTCTCATATCTTCTACTTTTTCTTTTAATAATGGTACAACAGTATTTGGTGGTAAACCTTTTTCCATTAATAAAATTGATTTTACATATTTCATAGTTGTATTAGTTAAATTTTCTGGATTTAATTGAAAAAATTCAATATTCATCCATTCATTTATTGTTTTATCCCATTCATCAATTGAATTCCATAGTAAATATTTTAATTTCATTTCATTAATTATTAAATCTAATTCTTCAAAACGTGGTGATTCTACCTTAAAATGAGAAATAAAATAAAAAAAAAAAAGAAAGAAAGAAAGAAAGAAAAGAAAAATCAATAAAATTTATGAATAATATAGTATTAGTTACTATGTTAATTTTTATGTTTATGAATTGAAGAACTATTATGTTAATGGACTAGTGAAGTTTACACATCACGATGATTTTATCTAATTATATTGATCAAAGCATTAGTTACTTGAAGTTCTCTACTAATGTTAAGATATTTGATTGAAAAGTTATGAAATGAGAAAAAAAAGCAAACTTAAGATCTTTGCTTCATTTGTGGCGTAGGCGAGATATCTGTCTATCAATCAAAAGACGTGTTTACTGCACAACAGTTTGTTTCGTCCTAATTTATGGCAGTGAAACATGGCCGGTAAGAGTAGACGATATTCATAGGTTACTAGTATTTGATCATAGGTGTCTTCAAAGCATTACTCGTATATCCTTGGACCACTGAGTAAGTAACTCAGCTGTTAGGAAACAGGTACTGGGTAAGGATGGCAAATCAACTGATGAAGTGGTGAAACGTCATCAGGTGAGATGGCTGGGACATGTGTTACGTATAGCCAACCACCGACTTCCCCGATGTGCGATGTTTTGTGGTCTAGGAGTAGGTTGTAAGAAAGGTAGAGGTGGCCAGACCAAAACATGGCACAAATCCATGAAGTCACTGACAAGTGGAATGAGCCATGTAGGTAGGTGTAAACTAACGGGTTTGGGTCCGCGAAACGATTGCAACCAATGGTTAGAGACCTTGAATGAAATGGCTCAACATCGTTTGCAATGGTGTGCGCAGGTTCATCTACTCTGTGTTCTCTCAAACTCTAATCTTCTTCATTTCCTTCATTTTCTTTCCAAATTTATTCCACTGGATTATATTCCTTGAATAACATCATCAAACCCTAATGTCCCCTATTACTACTTATACTTTTACTACCTCTACCATTATGGGATTTGAATCGATAACTGAATCTCTGTGCTAATGTTGTATGTCAACTCGAACTGATGTACGTACGTACGAAGTTCCATGTTGTTATTGACTGACTGACTGACTGACTGAAACTTCAGATCTAAGAATGAAGTTACATTGTCATGATTGTATGGTGTTTCCTTTAGAAAATCGATATCTATAGAGACTCTGTATGTATATGATAAAAGGAAGGAACTAGAAAACATTGATTCTAAAAATAACACACCTTATCTGTAACATCATAATTATACATCATTAGCTTTAAAGTCTAAAAAATATTGAGATTAATTATTATTAGATACTACTTATAAATAATCAAAGCTAAAGTAGTAGAAAGGAACAACATATGAACTAGGTCTGAACAAGTCAGGTATGATAAAACTGTAGTAACGTCATGGTATAACAGAAGAACTTTAAAGAATTATAAAACAACATAAAATTAAACTATAATATAAAATGACCAATACATTTCGAAAAACTTCCCTTTATGTCAATATGGAACTTTGTTTACATATTAGGTTGTATCGATTGTGATACCTTCTATATTGGAGAGTCATCTCACGAAATGTTGACTTAAGCCAAAGAACATAATAGGTACACAAAAAAAACACCTAATAATCCTGTAGAACTAGATAGACTTCAAATCAAATCGATAATAGCAGTTCACACCATTCTCAACAACCATCAGTTCGATTTCAAAAAACATCAAAATATTCCAAAATGGTTTTTCCAATTACAAACAAAGGAGAGTAGCTGAAGCATTCCATATAATGCTTAATCCTATTGCTCTTAATAGAAAAGAAGGCCTTAATATGCATCCAACTTGGACTATCTATCTAAGATACCATATCTGATATTATTCACATTTCACACTGTTATCGTACTTACAAATTATACTCAATCGTTTCTCAATATGAAGGTCACATTTCTTCATCACTGACCTTGCACACGTACACAGATACAAATTTACATAAATGTCGTTTATAAATCACTCTGACCGGAAATGGCACGACATTGACTTGTTCCGTTCTGGTTTTGATAATTGATCGCACATAATATTCTTGCATTATTCTTTTGTACTATTTAAACTTGGCTTAATTTTGATTAGGTTATTTATTTACTCTCTGAAGAAGTAGCTTATATTGAGTGACGAAACATCTAATTTTTCTACTCATTGAAATATATTTATATCTATATTTATTTAAACTATAATCATTATGAACTGTTATCAATTAAAGGAAAAAAACGACTTATGTAAGGAATTATATCCATTCAATAGATAACACCGCCGCCACTGCCACCACCACCTTTGCCACCAACGCCACCACCACCACCGCCACCAATAACAACAACAACAACAACAAAACAGAACTTGAACAAAATGTAAACAAACTTAAGAATTGCTAACCTTTATAAGTTTTGGAAATCGTTTAATTAAATACTTCTAAAATATATTTACATAATGCTTTATTGATTTTAGCATAAAAACATTGATACAAGGAGGTACCAAATAGATTAATGCCATATAAATCATTCAATTTATATATATATATATATATATATATATATATATATATATATATTTCAGAATGTAGATCGAAAAAAAATGAAAAATCAACACAGTTGTTATAACTTGTGACCTGTGTGTCCCTATTTATTGTATAACATAACGATACCATCAATGAGAAAGCAGTGAACTAATGATCGGACCAATGAAGAACAGCCTAGAGTCCTGATTAGTACTGGTTACTGCCTAGTCCAGCCAGTTAAGTCTAAATCACTAATCTTAGCATCTGCAATATGAATCATTATATTTCAAACATACTAGATTCATATACAGACCAAACAGACAGCATCGTACATTATGATAAGAGAGACATGAATATGAATAGTTTAGTTACTTAACAATTATACGATAAAAATATATTTGCATAGTATTGGTCCATGAATAGATCCAGATTATTCACATCGGCATGTAACAACAGTCAATATAGTTTTAATAATAATGATCCAAGAATACATTTCACTTACCACAAATGATGAAGGTTTTACACCAGCTCGTGCAAGTATTTGATCCTAGAAATATGAAAAATATGAAATTTACAATTACCAAGCCCATATAAATGGTCTATGTATGGGAATGAATATATATATTTTTTGAATTCGATGCTTTATATTGTACTTTCGATTCACACCTATTCATATTAATTTAAACTTTCGAAACCTATATTACATCAAATCACTACTACTGTAGTGTATGCTACTGATGTTGACATGTATAAGTAGTATGTACCACAAATCAAGAGTAGAAGATTGAATTGAGTAGTTTTACAGGAGGTCGGTCGCCGCCTGGATAACCCAGTAGTAACGTCTCTGACTGTGAAACTGGGTGACACGGGATCGAATCCATCAGGGAGCACCAGTTCCCTCAAAGATTACAGGTACACTTTGATAACGAGTGCCAAGTAGCACGAAACCTGAGTTCAGGGTTTCCTATCGACTACCTCCAACCACCATCTAATCTCAACATAACGCACGCAATGATGAGTCACCTAGACTGGTAACGACATTGCAACTTGGTCGATAGCATTCGATCTGCTCTAATAAGGACTTGACATGCATGACATTGATCACTACCCAGTGATCAATCAATTGCGATGAAATAATGTATTTAATGTATGACTTTCATATTTTGCTAAGCCATTATGTGATTTTTCATTGAACAGTAAATTGGTTTCCAACCCCCCTCACTGAATTCTCAATACTACATAACTTCTAGTTATAGTTATATAATAGACCCATGTAAGCCGGGTTAATTTTATATTGGTTTTCAGGAGAACCAGACACCTTTCAGACTTTCACGTGACAATCCAAACAGTACGGCTCAATCTAGTTTGACAGGAGAGCCAGATACCATCCAGACTTAACCCGAGCAGTGCAGCCCAATCCATTCGAAGAAGAACCAGGCATCATTCACGCCTAAAATATATACAAGCCGAGCACTACAGTTCAATCCTGCTTCAAAGGAGAACCGCACACCATATAGACTTTAACTCTACAATATGAATAGTACAGCTTAATCCTGTGGTTCAACCACACTGGTACCAAACACATTGGTGGGCCATTCGCATCATTCATATACACATTCATGTCACATGTATATTTATTCCAATCAATGATTGCGTGAATCAATTATGCACAGCACTAACAGACCAAAGTTGATCTATTCCACTTACACGACAGTCAAAATCATTAATGTCAGCAATGGCGACATACTTCACAATGTCCCAATTATAATCACCATTGAGAACAATGAAAAGCAATAACCAATATGAATGAAATTCGTTAACCAGGTAATCAATTTTGTAAATGAACAGTTCGAACCATCCACAATATCAATGGCTAACCTCCAGTTGCATATGAGGTCTTCAGCTCGACATAACCAAAACTTCTACTCACACTATTATTACTACTACTACTGTATCACTAAAATTTCCAAAAACATTTTCTAGTTTATCTGAAATCATGTTTTGAATGTTTTATTTTCATAATCTATAAAACGAGATACCTAAGATTGTAGGTCATATTGACTCCATAACCTGTAGATTCTATGACAAAAATATCAACTTTTAACCAATGAAAGATATTTACAGTATTCAGTGTTTGTTGTTATTAAGCAAATTGAAGAATGCTTTCAACCCAGTATCTAGAACCAATTAAAGTTAATAGATTAGTGCGCATCCACGATACCACATTTTAGAATCGAGTCCAGAATCTCCGGTCTCACTTACAAACGCTTAACTTCTAGACTACTGGGACAACATACAACAGAGTCTCGTACTACGGCAGGACGGCCATCCGATGCTCTCAGGTTTTCAGTATTGTTCTAGCTCAGATTAGTTAGTAATTTAAAACTGTATAAATACTACAATATCCGCAAATTCCCCATACTTGTGTTAAGAATAACAAACATATCCTCACTAGTGACTAGATTCAGAATGTCAATCCTGCAGTTCAAGTGTGAATTATTGAAAAGTGGAGTTCAATACTTTTTGGATGTGAAACATTTATCCTCCACTGTTAGTCATTGGAAGATTACACGATATCATAGATTGATCATAGTTAGACATTAACACGATTGGATCACAGCTCAGTGTTCTTAAGGTTAAGTGTTCACAGGTGAGATCGAAAATCTAAGGTTCGGTCGCTGGGTGGGGGTGATAGTTGCTTACTGCTGAGTAATCTCATACTACAATAAAATAGCCGTTCATTACTTTCAGGTTATTAGTGACTGGCTAATTTAGATCAGTTCATTATCTCAATTAAATTCAACAGTCCTTATAACTTTATACTGATAATAGAAGACAAATTAATTTACCATCCTCGATTTCTAAAAGGTCATTAGTAATGAAAGGAGTTGTATGAACCGATAGATATTGTTGATGACCATTTGTGTGAATAGTTAGAGAAAAGATAATTGATCTAATAAGAATAAACTAACTTATCATAAATATATACTACTAGAAAAATTGTGTGAATATTATTAATGTAACAAAATTTTTGATGATAACGTTATATACTACTTAATATTAAAATGCTGTACATAATTGAATACTTATTAACTTACTTCAATTGATGTTCCTGTTAAAGCTTGTGCAAGATCCTACAAAATTAAACAGATTGTTCAGTTAATAAATCTAATTTATGACAGCATTAATAAAAGAAAGATGATGGTAACCAACTAAATAGATGAAATACTACTAACTTATCTATATACTATTATATTCACAAAACCCCCTCATTATATTAATCAATATATACTCGCTAGTGACTGACTTCAAGAGGTATTTCCTGGAGTTCTAGTGAGAAGTAGTGACCAGTGGAGATCAACCAGGTCTGTTGTGAGATAGTGACTCACTGATGACAATGGTGGATGTAACGCTCAATTTCGTGGATTAGTTGAAGTTAGACATTAACACCGTTGGATGCCGGCTGGCCGGCTCAGTGGTCTAGTGGTTAAGTGCTCGAAAGCGAGACTGATAAATTCTGGGTTCGAATCTTGCGGGTGCGCACTTCTGAGGAGTCCCACAATAGAACGAAACAGCCGTCCAGTGCTTTGAGGTTTTCCGTGGTGGTCTAGCTTTAACTAACTCATTATCTATATAACTTAATTTAATCATTAATAATAGTAGTTAGTAGTCAGTTGAGTGGATAACGCGATGGCGTTTAAAGAGAATGGTACTGAGTTCGAGTCCTAGAGTGAACATTAACTTTGAGATGCATGTACATCCAGCTGATGAGTTCCAAATAGGACGTAACGTGCTTCTTGGATCTCACTGCTAGTCACTATCCATCTTTGCTTATATAGTAGTCAGTTTATTTGTAGTCCACAATCACCGAGAATAATACATATTTAATAATGAAAGGGTGTACTGAATTATGTTCATTTCTTATGTCATTTTTTTAAAAATTAATATATGAAATAGATTAACCTGATACTAATACTATAGAAAATTAACTGTTCATGGGTAATTATTTGATACTGATTAACTAACGATAAGGTTTGTATGTATTTTAATTCATCGAGAAACTTCAGTAGTTGAGATCATGAGTCAATTAAAGCTAGACCGCCATGAAAAACCTGGAAGCACTGGATGGCCGTTCCGTCCTATTTTGGAACTCCTCAGTAGCGCGCACCCAAGACCCCTCCGCAAGATTCGAACCCAGAATTTATCAGTCTCGCGTGCGAGCACTTAACCACTAGACTACTGAGCTGGCATCCAACGGTGTTAATTTCTAACTTCAACTAATCCACGAAATCGAGTGACACATTCACCATTGTCCTCAGTGAGTTACTATCTTAGACTTAGGTTTAATTCTAGTTGTTAGGCTCCAGAAAGTTATTTATTCAATACTTCGAGAACTGATTATTATTATTAATGCGTTATATAAACTAACAGTTTCCAGTGTTAGAATCAGAAATGCTATAATTGAGTTGTCCAAAACACTACTGATAGATTGTTTATCACATTCAATCACTTGACATTAAATATTGTCAATCTTTGATACATTCTATAGCCCATAAATCCTTAGATGTATCTTTATGTATGCTGTAATTCCTTGTTGAACACGTTAATATAAATGACAGTTTGGCGTATGCTACGTATATCGACAGATATAAATAGTATGTAACACCAATCGGAAATAAAGAACCTGGTAACAGAAGGCTACGAAGATCAAGTTGAATGGGAAAATAGAAGGGAATGGTGAACTAAAAGAATAATACTGAATATGAAGGGCAATCGATGGACGATTTTCAGATTAAGTATTCATTGTATTAAACAATAAATCGGTTGTCCCAGTTGAGTTCTCGTCAACTATAACACGATATGAATAACCAGCAAAGTTATCCATTCAATATCAATATGGATTGAATGAACTAGGACTCATTCCTGATATGTTTCCCATTTCAAGAGCATTGATGATGAATGTTTAACATATCTTTTATTAAAAAATTTATGGTCATCTTAACAATGTTATAATGAAGACCACATAATGTTACCATTAACTCTTTCTATATTTTATATAATTCAAAACCGTTGAAAAAAAAACATTTGTATCATTGTATAAACAAATAGTCTCTTTTTATAGTTGGGTTCATGAGTCAATTGAAGCTAGACCATCATGGGAAACATGGAAGCACTGGACAGCCCATTTCATTCTAGTACGGAACTCCTTAGCAGTGCGCATCCACGACCTCTCTTGTCGGGTTCGACCCTAGGAACTTCGGTCTTAGGCGCGAGCGCTTAACCTTCAAACCACTGAGCCGGTATTCGGTGGTGTTTATTGTTGAATTTCAACTAATCCACTTAATCGCTCCACCATCTAACATTGTCTTCAGTGAGTTACTATCTAACAACAGATCCGGTTAAACTCCACTGGTCACGGCTTTTTTTTAAGCAATTAAATATAAACATATCTTAAATATAATGTACTTTTAGAGTTTAATGTGTGAGATTATGAAAATTTACGTTTCATCAATTGTTACCTGAACCATTTGATTACTTCTATCAATATAGTGGATTCGTTAATATTGTAGTGTGGTGAGTGAAGACATCAGATTAGGTGAATTAAGTTATTGTTGAACTCAAAATCACACAGTATGTTAATAAGATACGAAAATCATATATTAAGTACATCTTCTTTGAACTGTACTTTACCAACTCCATTATTCCTCTAATTCTGTTGTTATTTTGATTGCTCCCTGATTTATTTACTATTCTCTTCAATTCAATCTTCTACTAGTAGGCATTTCACTTTCAAATGATGCTACATACTACTCATGTAGTGAATGAGAACACAGTGGGGACAACCATATGTGTCTTAAAACAACATTACAGAATATATTGGTAAAATCTGAGAACCATACAGTGAATACTTCATTTGCAAAATACTCATCAATTGTCTCAGATTTGTGCTCTTTCGTTTCGCTTCCAATCACTCTCTGTTCTCGTTCTCTTCTCTTCGATCTTCTCAACCTTCTACTGACAAGCATTCCACTTTCGATTGATGATACATACTACTTACATCTTTCGATATCAGTAGTACACATCACTTTCATATATGCTAACATAAGTAGCATATACCATAGTAGTATTTTATCAGTTTTAAATTACTAACTAACCTTGGCTAAATCAATATTGAAAATCTGGGAGCATCGGATGGTCGTCCTGTCGTAGTATGGGACTCCATTGTATATCGGCTCAGTAGTCTAGAAGTTAAGCGTTTGCAGGTGAGACCGAAGATTCTAGGATAAGGCATCTTGGATGCACACTAATGAGAAGTTCCATTCTGAAAATAAACGACCATCCATTACTCTCAGCTTTTCAGTGTTGATCTAGCTAAGATTAGTTCGTGATTTAAAACTAATTGAACTTATATTGAAACGTTGCATTTAACGACAGGATGTTCTGTTTTATTTGGTTCGATCATATTCTTATATACTATAGTATCGTAAAATATATTCGAACTCAAATCAGAATGAGTAGAATGAATGATATTACAGTCTATGTCACTTGTAAGGGGTTGGAATAACCAGTTTATAAGAATAATTGAAATTTCATTAAATGATCTTAAGTTTATTTATTTAATTGGTACAAGAAGACACCGAATTTCTATCCGCCACACAAGTCACCTGATTTAAATGTAGGCTGTAATGTTGTCCGGGTGCCCAGACCAAAACAGGTGGTTCTTTTAGAGCGCCACACCCAGAGCTTTCGACCTATAGGTCTAATCCACAAAGCATTAGAGCAACGTTAGGAAATGGAGTCTCTTAGTAGTCAATCACCTACAAAAGGTTCACACACCATTTGTTCCTTCATGATCCTGGAGTACATGTGTACCATTAGTTTAGAACTAGGGTTTTCTAAATCCCCTTAAGTAGATCCTTAATTTTCATCAACCCAGTTAAAGCGTTGGGCATTCGCTTCTGATTATCTCAATCTCGAAAAAAAACAGTAATGCCACGAGAAGTCAGTGAGTACGACTTCCCTAACAATGGTTATATACTCGTAGCCATGTGAGAACATTTAAAGAAGAAGAAGAAGAAGACATGACTCTCACCACTCTCGGTCATATATCAAGGTATTTGGAGGCCCTTAAATACAACCATTAAGTGACATATTACAATGAAATGAAATTAATTAATGGGATAAATAAGTATGGCTGATTTAACAATGAATCTTTTAGAATTACTCACATTGATTAGTTCGTTCACTTACTTTAAATTTTCGATGATACATTTTATAAGTTGTAGCTCTATTTTGTAAATCATCCGTTATTATCTTTAATCTAGATAGTTCAGAATGAATAGTTTCACGTTCTGCTGTAATATCTAAAAGTATCGGGTTCTGTGAACATGTACATACATAAAAAGAAAAATATAATTCAGATCATTGTCAGATTAAAATCTTGGATTATTATTATTATTTTCAATGATTAAGATCATGAGTCAGTTGAAGCTAGACCACCATGGAAAACCTGGAGGCACTGGATGGCTTTTCGTCCCATTATGGGACTACTCAGCAATGTGCATCCACGACTTCACCCCCTGCGAGATTCAAACCCAGGACCTACTGGTTTCGTTCTCGAGCACTTAACCACTGGACCACTGAGCCGGCAAGCCGGCATCCAATGGTGTTAATGTCTAACTTCAACTAATCCACGAAATTGAGCGTTACATCCACCATTGTCATCAGTGAGTTACTATCTCACAATAGACCTGGTTGATCTCCACTGGTCACTACTTCTCACTAGAACTCCAGTAAATACCTCTTGAAGTCAGTCACTAGTGAGCATATGTTGATTATTATCAGAAGGGGACTCATGATCTTAATCATTGAAATCACTACAATTTCCACAAAACCCCTTCTGATAATTATTATTATTATTATTATAATTCAGTTTAAGTTATCATAAATTTAGCCAACTATATCGATAGAGGAAGTAATTAGGATGACAAGTTGATATTAGACTCAAGATTTAAAGTAATATAGTGAGCAAATACTACTATAACTAATTTAGTATTATGCGAACCTATTTTTCTAATCTCTAATTACGATTAATATAGAAGTATGGACCGAAAATTCTTCACTTAAAAACGGACTTCAGGAAACCAACATCTATGTTAGTCAATATTTCATATTGGCGTGATCAATGGTAAAAGTTGTGCGAGACAGTTATTTGAAAATAATTAGATCAGAATATAGTCAGAGACAAATCCTGGGGTTCGAATCTCGCAAGATAGGATCGTAAATACGCACTACCGAAGAGTCCCATACTAGGATGAAGCGACCTTACAGAGCTTCTAGGTTTTTCATGGTGGCCTAGCTTCAATTGACTCATGAGCTCAACTATTAAGTAAGATAAATCAGTATCTCATTTCCATGGTTCAGTAATAGGAATCAACATCGTAATTAACATTTTTTAAATATCAGAATTGAGGGGGGGGGATGGTGAAATTCAAGAAAATTATTAAAATATAAAATCCAAAGGAATATAGATTCATGCTATCTATATATTTGCGTTATGTAACAACTTAAAAGGTCGTCACTTATGATTGATTTCAATCTTGAATAATCCTTAATTAATTTTTCTAATGTTTATTTGAATCTTCTCATTGATAGGTCGAATCTGGTGGAGGGGGGGCCGGATCATGGATGCGCACTGCTGAGGAGTCCCATACAAAGACGAAACGGTTGTCAAACAGTGCTTTTAGGATTTCCATGGTAGTCTAGTTTTATTTGACTCATAATTTCAACTATTGAAATCTTCTCATTGATGTTTAACACTATAATTGATCCGTCTTGAAGTGAACATCAACTCTAGGATTCAGATACATCCAACTAACGAGTCCTGAATAGAACAAAACACGAGCCCTAGATTCCACTGCTAGTTATCGTTTATCTTTGAATAATTCTGTTTTTTGAAATATTCTCCATCTTATTGTAGACTAGTTCAAACTGTCTGTTTAATGAATAATAAATAGTAAGTCTATGGAATAGCTTATTGTTCTATGAAAGTAATCATAAATCACTTACATTAATAGCTTGTTTTACTTCTTTAATATCATGAATTAATTCATTTATATCTTTTTCCAAAGAAATAAAAAATTTATCAACACATACATCACGATCACCAAGTGCTCTATCCATAGCATTTTTAGCTCGATCAATAGATGGTATAAGACTCTTAGAGATGAAACAGAAAAAAAAAAGAATATTAAACATCATGTCACTAGATTCCTTATGAAATATAAGGACTCAAAAACATTTTCATTTGTTTAAATCTTGAGTTAGTCAGCTACAATGTAGGACCTGGCACATATATATGCATCGGTCCAAGTTACCATACCGCATTAGCACAACAAGATGAACACCCGATTCATAGAAGTAGTCACTTCAAAGGTAGTAATATATAAAAGAGAGATCACACATAAGGATTTAGTTCGTAGAAAGAAAGACATGAAGCGATTTTAATCTCATAGTTTAAGGGGAGACAGAGAGTGTATACATCGACGCCAGAGTGATCGATTATGATCCATGTCACCAAGAGTCTCCAACCATTGGTTACGATAGTCATGCGGACCCCAACCAGGTAGTCTGCATCTACCAACATGGCTCAGACCAGAAGTTAGTGACTTCAAGCACTGATGCCACGTTTTGGTTTGACCGCCCCTAACTTTCTTCCAACAATCCTTAACATCGGTTAGCATTGCGCGTCGTGGTAATCGGTGTTCAGGCATACGCAACACGTGGCCCAACCACCTCAGTCGATGAAGATTCATAACCTCATCAACTGATTTACCATCGTTCCCTAATACCCTGCGTCTAACCTCACTATTACTTACTCGGTGATCCCAGAAGATGTGAGAAATATTTCTAAGGCATCCGTGATCAAATAGTAGAAACTTACGAATATCTTCTACTCTTAAAGGCCATGTTTCGCAGCCGTATTGTAGAACGGAACGAACTGCCGCGCAGTATACTCGACCATTAATTGATAGACGGATATCTCTCCTGCGCCATAGGTGACGTAATTTGGCAAAGGCCAAACGAGCTTTTCGAATCCGTGCTGAGATTTCGTCAGACACCAACCCATTAGGGCAAAAACGGTCGGGGTTTTAGATCTTGAAGTTCAATAAAGTCTAGATGTATTTTGGATTTGAAGAAAGTGGAATCATTGAATAAACCAGTCATAGAATTAAATCTGAACTAAAAAGATTACTTGTTCTACCGGTATGAAATGAAATGCACAGAAAAACCAATTAAACGTCGATAAGTACTCTTTTTACAGTCTCTTCAAACTCATTTTCTCAATTTTCTTATATATGCCAAACGTATATACATTGAAGGAATAGAGATGAGATTACATATTTGTATATGTGAATATGTCCAAAAGAACTTAAAGTTAAAATATCCCATAGCTTTAAACAATATACAATAACTCGACCATTGGGAATCTTAAATCTTTGGGGGATTTTATTTCTGTATTTTTTTTGTGATTCGTCAATATGGGGTCATAAACATGTTTCAATGGAAGAAATGAATTGAATATACTAGAATAATGTAATGTATTTATTTAATGATATTATGAATATACTTGATAGATTGCATAATCTTCTGGTGGTACAGGAATAACAAATGCTTCAATCATTTCATATAGTTCTTTAATAACTTCAGCTTCTTTCTCAATCGGTTCAATCTAAAAGTGAATAAGCAAGTTTTTTTGGGGGGAGGGGGGCGAAAGTTCAATTGTAAAGAAAATATGAAATTCACAGTTGAAAAGTAGATAGATTGATATACAAATTACTTACTTACTAACTTACTTATTCCTATTATCCCTCATGAAAAAGCATAGAATGTTCACCAGCAATCTTTATCCAACTCTGTCCTGGACAATCCTTTCCTGTTGTTTTCAGTTGCTATTGATCCTTTTCATGTTTGACTGCAATTCTTGAAACAATGTGTTCTTCGGCCTTCCACTTTTCTGTTTCCCTTCTTGATTCAGTTTGGTGATTTCCTCATTGTGTATCTTATCCATTTCCAACGTCTTTTCCTAATTTCCTCCTCAGATGGAAGCTAGTTTGTCCTTTCCCACAGTTGGTTGTTGCTGATGGCATCCGGTTAACGGATATTCAGTATTTTGCATGAACAACTGTTTATAAATACTTGTACATTCTTGGTGATGGTTGTACAATAGAACTGTCTTGACGTTCGTATTGAAGATTGTGACTTTGATATTGATTGACAGTTATTTTGAGTTCTCTATGCTCTCCAATTGTAGAAATGCTATCCTTACTTTGCCAATCCTCGCCTTTTTGTCTGCATCGTAACCTTCTTGTTCATTGATGATATTGATCAGATATGTGAAAGATCCCACATCTTGCAGACTTTCTCCAACAAGTGTGATTGGGTTGGTGTTCGCTGTGGTGTATTTGAGGTTTTTTGGTTTTGCCTTTGTGTATGTTTAGGCCTACTGATATGAAGACTGCTTCTACACTAGTTATCTTCATCTGCATTAGTTTATGTGTATGAGATAGAAGGGCTAAATGAAATGGAATAAAGCTTACCATAAGAAATAAAACAGTTTATGTATATCTAGAAAATAACAAATTTATTATGTCAGAAGGAGTTTTTTGGATATTGTAGTAAGTTGAATGGTTAAGATCATGAGTCAGTTGAAGCTACACCGCCATGGAGAATCTGGAAGCACTGGACGGCCATTTCGTCCCAGTGTGGGACTCCTCAGCAGTGAGCATCCACGACCTCGCCCCCTGCGACATTCAAACCCAGGACCTACTGGTTTCGTTCGCGAGCACTTAACCACTAGATCACTGAACTAACCGGCATCCAACAGTGTTCATGTCTAACTTCAGCTAATCCACGAAATTGAGCAATATTTAATGTAAATTATGCAAGTGGATTACAGATCTTAGAGTATAACTCAAATGTAGAATCATTCTTGAAGTGAATTTAATTTATAAATGAAATAATATAAAATCTTTCAAATCAATGCAAATGATTTTATACTATATCCTTATGCAATTGTTAACTTAACGAACAGTATTGTAAATCCTTGGAACATCAAAACAACTGTCTGCAAACCAATATGCAAAGTCACAATCTTCAATATGATCGTCAAGATAATTAGTACTATAATATGAAGCTAAAACATGGAGAACTTCCATAACCATCATCAAAAATGTACAATTATTATTTATAAACAATTCTCTAAGCAAGATACCAACGATAACACCCTACTATGGAAAAGAATAAACCAACTTCTAGCTGAAAAGAAAATTAGAAATAGACATTAGAATCGAATATAACTTACATTATAGATATCGTTCAACTCACAATTGATTGATCACTAGGTGGTGATCAATGTCATGTTTGTCTAGTCCTTATTATTAGTACAGATCGAATGCTATCGATCATATTGCAATGTAGTCACCAGTCTAAATAATTCGACACTGCAGGCACTATTGTGAGATGATTAGATAGTGGTTGGAGGTAGTCAACAGGAAACTCTGGACCCAGGTTTCATACTACTTGACACTCGTCATCAAAGTGTACCTGTAATCTTTGAGAGAACCGGTGCTCCCTGATGGATTCGATCCCATGTCACCCAGATTCACAGTCAGAGACATTACCACTGAACTCTCCTATCAACTACTTCCAATCACCATCTAATATCGTTAGACTAAATCATAAAACAAAAATAAAACTAACTTAAAATCTTGAATGGAAACGAAAAAAAAAATAATAATAATAATAATATCAGAAAAGTCAAAGAACACATACTACATCTCTAAAAACCATTAAAAACAATTGTCATGGTTACAGTCGGATAACAAATGTCAGCGAGGGTGGGGTGTACGAGGGGGTAACAGATATAAGTAAGTCATTATAAATCTTTATTTAAATCAATTAATCAATGAATTAAAATCAATAGAACATATATATATATATATATATATATATATATATATATATATATATAGATAGATAGATAGATAGATATAGATATTCTTACTCTATTTTGTATTTGATTTAAAAATCCAAAATAATTTACATAATCTATTGTTGTACTTGGTATTATTGATAATGTATATTCAGCTTCTTGAGTTTCATGAATTAATCTATCCAGTTCATTATGTATATATAATGGTAATAGATTATGTAATAGATGTAAACATTTATTAGATGATGGTAATAAATTATTACGTAATAATTTAGTATCAATTAAAAATAATCCAATCGATTTTTCTATTGGGACTAATTCAGCAATTTTTAATTGATGATGATATTTTAATAAATTTCTTTTAAAATATTGTAAAGCTGTTTTTTTTTTTGATAAAAGAAAAAAGAAAGAAAAACAGAAAGAAAAAAAGAGAGAGAAAAAAGAGAGAAAAAAGAAGTAAATGAATATTGTTTAAGTTTTTATTGGATGAATATTTATTAGTATCAGAAGGGATTTTTGTGGAGATCATGAGTCAATTGAAACTAGACCACCATAGAAAACCTGGAAGCACTGCAAAGCCGTTTTGTTCTATTGTGAGACTCCTCAGCAGTGCGCATCAACGATATTGCTCCCTGCAAAATTCGAACCCAGGACCTACTGGTTTCACGAGTGAGCACTTAACCACTAAACCACTGAGCTATCTGGCATCCAGTGGTGTTCATGTCTTATTTCAACTAATCCACAAAATTGAGCGACACACCCATCATTATCATCAGTGAGTTACTATCACACAACAGACCTGATTGAACTCCACTAGTCACTACTTCTCACTAGAACTCCAGGATATGTTTCTTGAAGTCAGTCACTAGTGAGAATATGATGATTAGTATCAGAAGGGGTTTTGTGGAGATTGTAGTAATTCCAACAGCTGATATCATGAGTCAGTTGCTGAGGGGTCCCACAATAGGATCAAACAGCCGTCCAGTGCTTCCAGGTTTTCCATGGTGGTCTGGCTTCAACTGACTCATGATCTCAACTGTTGGAATATTTATTAGGTTATAAGAATTGACTAGAACTAGTAGTTAGCAATGAAATCTAGGATATGTGTTTCATTCTATTTGGTATTCCTCAGTTGGATATGCCTTCATTCTAGAGTTGATATTCACTTTGAAACTCAAATCCAGTATTGTTCACTTTAAATACTATTGAGTTATTCATTTAGTTATTGAGTTCCAGTCCTAAAGTGATCATCAACTCTGAGAGACGAAACAAGCGTCCTCCATTCTACTATTACTAGACACTAGACATCTTTACTTATAATGCTTGTGATTTAAAGCAATATTGAGGCAATCTGAATAGGATGCACATATACCAACAGGAGACTAATCAATTACAATCCTAAATAACATTGAGTGAATCTACGTAGAGTTATAGTTGACTCCAGTATATAGTATATGAAATTCATTAAAATTCAATACCATGGTGTGATTGAGTTACCAACACGTGCTTTCTAAGCTTATTATGTGTAGAGAGTGATTAAAACTGGGATAAGAAGCTTTATTTACTGTGATAATCTAAACTGTGAGGTTTCATTTTTACTGGACAACTAATTCAGTCTGTCATGATCAATGCAGAGTTTTACATATAAGTATATGTTTTCTCCATTAATCTTTTCTAAGTAAATTACAAATGTATCATTCAGTTTTGTGGAAGAGAAATTGTTATTTCAAGATGTGTAGTTTGACAGTAACTCAATGCAAATTTTAACGACTCACCTTGCTTATCTACTCTGTAAATACTTTATTACATTTTAAAGATCATAAACCGATTGAGCACCGATAGAGCACCATTGAAAACTTGGAAGAACTGGACGGCCATTTTTTTTTCTATTGTTGGACTTCTCAACAGTGCGCATCCACGATCCCGCTCACGGGATCCTCAATCTCTCTTGTGCATGCTTAACCTACTGGACCACTGAACCCGCATCCAATGGCGTAAATGTCTAACCTAGTGCTTCGAAGTTTTCAATGATGGTCTAACATCAATCGGTTCATGATCTTCATTAAAAACTTAATAATCTCCATAACACCTATACTGATAATTTGTTACATATTGACATATTTAAATATGTTACATATTTGAATTTATTCGGGTTTACAGCTAGTGAGTTCGACATCAAACCATCATCACCTTATATTGCATTGATTCAGTTTGTAACATATTCATAGGGACTCGATTAATACTTGTACTGTGGTGTGGGTTACTTATATCCACACAAGTAGTATATAATGGTGGTCAGGCATAGAATGTATTTCAGTAGAAGGTCGATGAGGAAAGAGCGGGAACGCAATGCAATTTGTATGAAAACGCATGAACAATGAAATCTGAGACAATGGATTGATATTTGCAACAAGAACAGTCCAGTTTGATAGGATGAATTGATATTTTGCAAATTAACGATTTACTATATATGGTTCTCAGATTTTATTGAGATGCTCTGTAATTGTCCCGATTGGTGTTCTTGTTCACTACAGTAGATTGATGAAGAAATTTATGTTTTACATGAAGTAAACCATTATAATGTTGTTAAGAATGTTAGTGAAATCTTTGAAATGACGTAATCTGGCTCATTTTATAAAATGGCTAGTTTGCTCGATGACTGTTGTAGTTTCGATTAATAATAAATTGGTTTTGATTTGACTTATAACAAGTAATCGGTACAATGATTGTTTGTTTAACATAGAATTCTTAGTTTCGACTTTTGTTCAAGGGCTACTGCCGATCCTAAGTCCAGGTAAAGGAGGATGGTTGGTCATAGGATCGACAACTTCATTTTGTAGAAGAAAACCTTACTAAAAAATACGATAACGACAACAAACAATTTAAACCAATTAAACTCTACCCTCCGAGTTCAAGGAAGAATTATAATACTGTAGGATGAAAGCTGAGATTCTTCGTTAGTCCCTAGGCCAATGCTCCTTCTAACAACCAGAGTAACAATTAATACAGGTACATGAAATATCTGGACAATGTGAGAGATCAGGAAAACCAGTCAAATAGCAGTGGAAATCAGGAGATACAACCTAATAGTACTCGAAATCATAGAAACCTATTGAACCCAAGCTAGATAGTGAACAAACCAGCCTCCAACTGAGGTGTAAATCGGGAAACGATGGTAATAGTGGATAGGACATACATTGAGGAAATCAGCAAACTGCATCACAAAGCATATGTGAACTTGGAATCTTGAATGGAAACAGAAAAGATGAACGACAAAGAACACACTGCGTTGGGAAAACTTACTTTCATTAAGACGTTCCACATGATTCATTTCATTAATCTTTGCTAAATTACAAATAAAAAATAGAGATAAAAGAAAAAAAATTAGTAGATAGTTCTTCATGTTTTATTTCAAACTATATTTAGATGGCCCAACTGTGTATTCAGATCTGATTGAAGTGATTTCAGAATGGTAATCATTCGAATTCAGCTTATACATTTGATAATGTAGATAGACAATGAAAGTGAAAAGTTATTTCACCATAGTGATCATTGATATATAAAAAAATAACAATCAGAAAGTAGTGACGAGTCTAGACAATATCTATTTATTTAGCTCTTATCATTCAAATGGTTTGCCTTGTTTCGCCTTTTATATATCACTTTTGTAGCTGTAGCTCTTCTAGAGTTACTGTCAGTTCCAAGCTCAGATAAAGGAGGAGGGTTGGGCATGAGGTTAACGATCCCACTCCGTAGAAAACTAACTCACTAAAAAAAAGACGCTAACCAAAAAATGTAACAAGATAATATAAGCAAATATATATCATTGTTAAAGTTTACGCCATAACTATAAAATTGAACTGTTACAGTTGTATATTTATTTGAAAATATAGAGAATAGACAATAACTTCTTAGAAACTTAACTCTTCTATCAATCAATAATCAGAAAGCATCTTAGCTCATCATTGGATACAACAAATGCTAATCCGTGTCGGGTAGAAACAGGTGTCTACCTCAGTACAATGGAAGATGGTCGCGCGGATTGGTGGATTGGTTGAGGTTAGACATTAACACCGTCAGATGCCAGCTCAGTGGTTCAGTGGGTTAAGCGTTCGCGCGCGAGACTGAAGGTCCTGGATTGGAATTCCGCGAGCGGGATCGTGGATGTGCGCTGCCGAGAAGTACCACAATAGGACGAAACGGCCATCCAGTGCTTCCAGGTTTTTAATGGTGGTCTAACATCAATCGGTTCATGATCTCAATCAAAAACTTGACAATCTCCACAACTTCTATACTGATAAATGCCAAAATGCTTCAGGCTTAAAAATCAAATGACAGAATACCTATTCATTTTCACTATCAATTATTTTGTCTAGCATTCCGATAGTTTTCAATTTTCAAAAAAAATTCTAGTAATCATTTATCAGTCAGTATTAAAAATAAGCAAAGAAGGATAGTGGTTAACAGTAGAATTCAGGACGCGCGTTTCGTCCTATTTTGAACACGTCAGCTGCATGTATTTGTATCTCAGTGTTGATATTCATTTTGGGACTCGAACCTAGTACGTTCATTTCAAACATCATCATATTATCCATTTAGCTACTGAATCGTGGTAATCACTTGTGTGTCCAATCGAATGAACTTTAAAATCAGTTGAAATTGTTTACTTGAATCTTCCTATTGATGTTTAAGATTGAAATTGATCAGTCTTTTGTTGGTATATATGCATCATTATGTGTATTACCTCAATATTACCTTTATTCACAAATGAACAATACTAGGTTCGAATCACTGAGTGAATATCAACTCTAAGATGTAGGCACTTCAGGACTTAAACCCAGTGCCATTCACTGCAAACTCCATTGTGTTATACACTTAGCTATTGGGTTTGAATCTTAGGGTGAACATCAACTCATTGATGTAGATACATCCAACAGACGAGTCCTAAATAGAACAAAATTCTAATCTTGTACTCCATTATTTATTTATTTGAACACATAAATATTGGTACAAGGAGGTACCAAACATATATGCGTCACACAAATTTTCATTTTATTTGTGTGTGGGCTGTGATACTACTCGGGTACCCAGACCGAAGCAGGTGATTTTCTTAGTAGGCTACACCCCGAGCCTTTGACCTAAAGGTCTAACCCACAACGCAGTGGAGCATCGTAAGGAGATGCAGTCCCATGGTAGCCTATGGCCAACGATTGGTTCATACGCCATTTGTTCCTTCAGGATACTGGAGCCCAATGTGCACCATTGATTTAGGATCCGGTTAAAATGCCGGATATTCGCTTTTCGTCCTCTCAATTTTCATAAACAACACCCGCGCCAGGAGAAGACAGTGAGTAGAACTTCCTCAGCAGAGTTTGTATACACGTGGTCATGTGAGAGCATTTTGAGGGAGGGAGGGGGGCTACCTCACTCTCGGCTATACCACGGCATTTGAAGGCTATTCAATTGCTAATCACTATTCATCTTTTTGTTTAGAATACTTGTAACCTAAAAATGTACATATACCAACAATTCTAAGCATCAATGAAACGATTCATACAAAACAAATATCAATTAAATATAACATTATAAGTAGTTAATTATAAGTAGTTTGGAAAGAAATCAAAAAAAAAAATTGAATACCTAAATAATCATTTTGTATACTATCAATTGTAATTTCATGATTCTCTTGATAGAATTGATGTATATCATTAAATGTATTCTTATAACAATGAATAGCTTCAAATGAACTATTTAATGAAGATTGTATATGTTTAATAATATTATGTAATTTTATATCTTCATCAAATATATTTTTTAATTGTGGTCCATTACCGCATAATTTCTCTTCTAATTTATTATTAATAAATGGTTGAGTGAATGCATTAAAATATGGATCAGATGTTAAATTTTTAATATTAATTACTTGTTCCTAAATCAATAAATCAATAAATCAATAAAATGAAGAAAATTGATGATATCAATGTTATAAATGATAATCTATGATATATATTCAATGGTTAAGATCATGAGTCATTTGAAGCTAGACCAGCATGGAAAACATGGAAGGACTGGATGGCCGTTTCGTCCTATTATTGGACTCCTCAGAAGTGCGCATCCACGACCTCGCCCCCCCCTCCATCGAGATTCAAACCCAGGATCTACTGGTTTCGTTCTCGAGCACTTAACCACTAGAACACTGAGCCGGCCAGCCGGCATGCAATGGTGTTAATGTCTAACTTCAACTAATCCACGAAAATGAGCGACACATCCATCATTGTCATCAGTGAGTTACTATCTCACAATAGACCTGATTGAACTTCACTGCTCTCTACTTCTCTTTAGAACTCCAGGATATACCTCATGAAGTCAGTCACTAGTGAGCATATGTTGATTATTTTTAGAAGGGTTTTTGTGGATATGTCGCTCAATTTCGTTAGACATTAACACTGTTTAATGCCAGATAGCTTAGTGGTCTAGTTGGTTAAGTGCTCGCGCGCGAAACCAGTAGGTCCTGGGTTCGAATGTCGCAGGGGGCGAGGTCGTGGATGCGCACTGCTGAGGAGTCCCACAATAAAACGAAACGGCCTTGCAGTGCTTCCAGGTTTTTCATAGTGATTTAGCTTCAAATGACTCATGATCTTAAACTATTGAAATTACT
The DNA here is from genome assembly GCA_946903255.1 of Schistosoma spindalis. Taxonomy (NCBI): domain Eukaryota; kingdom Metazoa; phylum Platyhelminthes; class Trematoda; order Strigeidida; family Schistosomatidae; genus Schistosoma; species Schistosoma spindalis. The sequence continues at coordinate 2,174,520 of OX336416.1, forward strand.
ACAATCTCCACAAAACCCCTTCTGATAATATATATTTACTTATATTTGTTACTCATAATGAAGTATTAAGTTAACGAATAGTATTCACTAATATACTCTGTTCTAGATCTTTCTTTCTAGTTCTATTCAATTGTTGTTCATTCGACTCATGACTATTTCCATTTCTTGGTGTAATGTATTCTTTCGTCTTTCACTTCTCCTCCTTTGTTCTTAAGTAATCCAAGTGACGGCTTGCCATGTGACACAGTTGCTTGCTTTGCTCAATGTGTGTCCTATCCACTTACAGCGATTATTACTGATTTCTTCCTCCCCTAGAATCTGGTTTGTTCTCTCACACAGTAGGTTGTTGCTCATAGTGTCTGACCAACGGATCTGAAGTAGTTTGCATAGACAACTGTTGATAAACACTTGTATCTTCTGGATGATTACTTTCGTAGTTCTCCAAGTTTCCACCACATACTGTAAAATTGGCAAATATTTGTATTGAAATTACTGACTTTGGTGTTAGTTAATAGACAGTTGTTTTGAGTTCTAGATGTTCTTCAATTGTAGATATGCTGTTCTTGTTTTGTCTATCCGTGCATTCACATCTGCATCAGATCAACCATGTTCATCAATGATGCTGACCAGATATGTAAAGATTTTTATATCTTCCAATGCTTTTCCGTCAAGTGTGATTCGGTCGGTGCATGCTGTGTTGTATCGGAGAATCTTGCTTTTCCCTTTGTGTATATTGAGACCTATTGCTGCTGAGGCAGCTGCTACACTGATCGTGTTCTCCTACGTTTGTTGTAACGTGTGCGCAAGAATAGCCAGATCATCTGCGATGTCTAGATCGTTCAGCTGCATCCTAGCTGTCCAATGTATCCCATGTTTCCTCCCAGTAGTTGACGTCTTCATGATCCAGCTGATTACCAGGAGAAAGAGAAAGAGTGAGCGTAAGCAACGTTGCCTGAAACCAGTCTTTACTTCGAACAAGCCTGTGAGCTGTCCTCCATGAACGATTTTGCAGTTCAATCCATCCTAAGAATTCCGTGTGATACTGACTCTCCTGTTAGGCATGTCGTAGTGTCGAAGAAGCCTCCATGGTGTTGTACTCTTCTCATTATCAAATGCTGATTACCACGAGAAAGAGGAAGAGTGAGTGTAAGCAACGTTGCCTGACACCGGTCTTTACTTTGAACGAGTCTGTGAGCTGTTTAATATGCACGATTTTGCGGTTTAATCCATGATAGTTATTCCGTTTAGTGTTAAATATCTTCTCAGGTACACCATAGTGTCGAAGAAGCCTCTATAATGTTCTCCTATCCACACTGCAAATGCTTTTTTACAATGAATTTGATGTATAATTACGAGTTCCACTCAATTGATTGTTCGACGATAATCTGTAGTGTTGAGATCTGGTCGGATCTAAGTGACTAATATAATCATATAATATACCTCAGTGGTGTAGACCTCTATATTAGGGTTTATCTCCCTAATAAAATGTCAGACTGGATAGAATAAGAACTAAAATATAGTTTTCATGTTGTTTGAAAAGGTTAATTATTCTATACAATGACATCTCATTTACATTCTATCTACTCAAATACCAACGGATAACATTTAGATATTTTCATACGAATTAATACAATATTGTTTGCTTAAGGGAAGTTATACTTCATGTGGTTCTATATATTGATTTATGTGTAGGCTGTGACACTGCCCGGGTGCCCAAACTGAAGCAGGTGGTTTTCTTAGGGGTCTACACCCGGAGTCTTTGACATAAACATCTAATCCACAAGGCAGTGGAGCAACGTCAAGAGATGCAATCCCAAGGTAGTCGGTGACCAACAATAGGTTCATACACTATTCGTTTCTTCAGAGTACTGAAGTTCATGTGCACCATCGGTTTGGAATCATGGTTTACCAACTCCTCTAGGTGGATCTTCACTATCCATCAATCGAGTTTAAACTTCGAATATTTGCTTTTAATTATCTCGGTTCCATAAACAACAGCAATATCACGAGAAAGCAGTGAGTAGAACTTCACTGGCAGATTCTGTATACGCGTGAGAACATGTGAGAACATTTCGAGATAAAGAGAGAGAGAGAGCTGACTCTCCTCACCCTCAACCACACCAAGGCATTTAGGGTGGGAGCGATTAAATGAATGAATATTAACCATACAAGAGAATAGATAATCTTTCTATGGGAAAGAAAAGTGTAACAACAAGTGTTTTACTTGAAATTTATTAATAATTTCCATAATTCCATCTTGAAATAAAGATTCTTCAGGAACTAAATATAAACGAGATGGTTCCAATATAATTTCCAATGTAAACAGTGGGGTTGGTTTTGATTCTTCTTCTTCTTCTTCTTCTTTAATTTCATTACCAGATATGTTTAGTTTAATCTATTATAGAAGTTTAAAGATTGCATAATCATTCATTGTAATCATACATAGATCAATGTACAATCATCATAAAGAATGAACTAAATGTAAAAGAGATATATCCTCAATCAATATGTAGTTGTAAATGTTTCAGTGGAATAGTTCAAACAATAATAAGTCATCTGTCAGTTATACAGAACTTGAAACCTGATACGTATGTACATCAATTCAAGTTACCATATCACAATAGCATTGTCAGATGAAATCTTAGAGTAGTAGAAATGGTAACAGTATTAGTAGTAGTAAAAAAATGGATGAAAATTAACTATACGATTCATGAAAAGATAAACTGGTGAAATACAAAGATTTTGAGTCATCTCATTTATAATTTCTAGCCTAAGTGGACTGAGCCATGTTGGTAGATGTAGACTACCTGGTTGGGATTCACGAGATGATAGCAACCGATGGTTAGAGATCTTGAATGACATGGCTCAACGTCGTTTGCAATGGTGTGCTCAGGTGCATCCACTCTTGTGTTCTTCCAAATTTTAATCTTCTGAATTCTTCATTTCTTTCATTTTCTTTCCAAATTTATTCCACTGGATTATATTCCTTGAATAACATCATCAAACCCTAATGTTCCCTATTACTACTTATACTTTCACTACCTCTACCACTATGGGATTTGAATCGATAACTGAATCTCTGTGCTAATGTGGTATGTCAACTCGATCTGATGTACGTACGTACGAAGTTCCACGTTCTTACTGACTGATAATTTCTAGCCTGTCATTGTGATAATCATACCGATTTCAATCATATAGTCTAAACTTGTTAATACGGCTCAGTCCATTTGTCAGTGACTTCATAGAATGATGCTATGTTTTAGTTTGGCTACCTTTAGCTTCTTTCTGATAATATCGTTCGTTAACGTGGGCGGTTGTTGGGGCATACGTCGCACACATCCCAATCACTTCAGTTGGTAAAGATTTATTACTTCATTGATCGATTTGCCACATTTTCCTAGTCCCCTGTCCCTAAACAAGATATTGCTTACTATGTGGTCTCAAAATAAACAAGCAGCGTTTTGAAGACATCCATAAAGTAGAACAGAAAGAACTATTGCGCAGTAAATTAATCTTATGATTGGGAAACGAAAATTTTGCCTACACCACAAGTGATGCAAGTTGACAGAGCCAATAGAGTCTTCTGAATGTTTGCCGAGATTTCGTCAGATATCAGTTCATCAGGACTGATGAAACTTCAATGACAAATGATGCAGTTAACATGCTCAACTAAATCATTTTCGATCATTAATTCTAAAGTATCATTTTGTATTTGGAGGGAGAGAATCGTATCCTAAACATGGTTGCATTTTTGTTTAAATTGATTGAATGACTATGGATATTTTCAAAGTCTTTACCAAAAAGAACTATATCATTTGAATATTTCAAGTGAACAAATGAATCTGCTGATAGAAGATCTATTCCTGAAAATTCCACCTATCAAACATATCTTTGATAGAGTTAAATGGAAAACTCTGATAACCACTACGTGGATATTATCGTTCCTGATGACAATTTGTCAAAATCTTTAATCTGATCATTGATATTCAAGTAAACAGTTTGTACAAGATTAATCTACGAGTTTTTCACATCTTCCAATACAAAATACTGCCAAAGAACTATATACAATCAATTGAGCTGAATGTTGCTTTAACTACTGTTGAACGTCTGTTACGGAACCTGCCGAATTGTATATAAATCCATATGCAGATCTGAGATCAAGATGCTTTTCTCAGGTTCACTCTTTACGAACTCTAATTAGACATTATATAGATCAAATTGATTTCTATTTGATTATTACTAGACATACTTTGTACTTTCTTATAGAGTAAAGAGATCAGAGATAGGGATCAGTGATATAGGATGAAGTCTAGTTCCTTGATTCTAGCTAAGATTATTCAAAAGTTCAGATTAAATATATAATGTTTTACGTACAAATTAACTAATAAAGTAAAGTAAACAATAACTAGCTCTATACTGAAATACTGTAGTGAAATAAAACACCAGTGGGGACAATTCAATCTAACAACCATCCATATATTGAATTGTTAATTTGCAAATTGTTCATCAATTGTCTCAAATCACTCAGAATCCCCTTGTTCTTGCATTTTCATACAAATTGCCTTTCGTCTTCATTCTTTATTGTTCGATCTTCTTATCTCTCTGCCGCCAGACATTCTGTTCAGTGCTCACGTCATGTACTACTTATGTCTACATAAGTAGCACACACCACAATACTACTTAAACAACTACAATATACTCGTATATCTTTCTGATTCTCTTTAATCGTTGATGTATAACACAATGATTGATTATCGTCTATCTCTAGAACAATACATATTATTCATAATATGCTCATTTCATTACATGATTGTTCAAGTTAATGTACAACATAGTTTCTTTTTCAATCATTTGATAAAGTCTATTATTTCCATATTATAGTAACATATAAAACTGTAATTTAAAGTTATTAGTGCTACGACTGAATCTAATACCTCAAGAATAATATTCTGAAAGTGTTGAGGATGGTTGAAAAAAAGTTACGGGCGGTCAAACTAAAAACGTGGGATCAGTGCTAATTTCTGGTTTGAGCCATGTTAGTAGATGCAAACTACTTGGTTGGGGTCAGCCGGTGACTATCGTAACCAATGGTTGGAGACTGTGGGTAACATGGCTCAGAGTCGATTACAAAATGGCGTCGGTGTATACACTCTCTGTCTTCCCTTAAACTATGAGATTAAAATCGCTTCATATCTTTCTACGTACTAAATCTTTCTTCCTGCATTATATCCTTATATACAATGTTTCTTTTATATATTACCACCATTGAATTAACTACTTTTATGAATCCGGTGTTCATCTTGATGGAGTTTCGTTCTCTGAGCTGAATAGTTTGATCGTGGAGCTTTCTATCTGAAGTTTGTGCTGATGATGTCGTTCAGAAGAACGAAGAAAGCTCCACAACCAAACTATTCAGCTCAGAATACAAACCTCCATCAAAATCATCCACTTGAGCTACAAATCTTCCCCACCATCCCAGGTATTTATCTTGCTGTGCTAATGAGGTATGGCAACTTGTACCGATGTATATATGTGCATGGTCCTACGTTGTAGTTGACTGACTGAATGAGGCAAAAATGGAGGAAAATCAGATTTTCAAGATGAAAATCTATAGAAGGATAAGTGTATCTTGCGATCTGTGCTGGAACATGATCACGATGTTTGACTGAGTGTCTTCGACTAGTAATGTCGCCTATAACTAACAGAGTTAGTATGAATATTGAGTACCTGTCAAGTTATTTATTTTGACCATACCTGTTTCAATCTCATGAACGCTAAAATACATTTTTCTAAGTTGAATTCCCGTAACTAAAGAAAATAATCACTTCTGACTGTTGAAACTCAACGGATTGTTATAGTTTAAATTGTCAACTGATTCTAGTTAGACCATCATTAAAAATCTGGAGGTAATAGACAGCCATTTCGTCCTTGTATGGGACTCCTCAAAAGTGTACATCAGCCACCCCACATCTATGAATCGGACCCAGGATCTACGCAATTTGTCACTAACAGCTGTAATAAATGTTATAGTCATTATCTTAAAAATAGAATACAGATAACTAAACACTGATATCTCATTGTAAATGTCTATTGCTAAGTGTTTTTTGCCAATACTCTTTTTAGAAAAACTGTAGGAGCTGGTATTATATCAAATCTACATACGTTATTCTAGCCTCTGGACAGATCAGTGTATTCATTCTTCTCGAGTTACATTTTTACCATATCACTTATTCGCTTAACATCCTTGTCTGTTTCTATGTAAGTGTATATGTATGTGTTTCTTATTCTATTCATCACATGTTTGTAACTTATTTTTGTTCGGCTATAAATATCGATTAGTGCTTGATTAAATCGAGTTGGCTGGCTTTCCTTCTCCAGTCTTCTTCACTCTTTCCTCTTTGTTTTATCTTCCTGATTGCCTGTTCAAATCACTGAGTACATGAAACATTACTTACTTACTTACACCTGTTGCTCCCAATGGAGCATAGGCCACCGACCAGCATTTTCCAACTCACTCTGTCCTGGGAGTTTCATACTAGTTCTATCCAATTGTTGTCCATTCTTCTCATGTCTGTCTCTCTTTCTCAACGTAATGTGTTCTTTCGTCTTCCTTTTCTCTTTTGACCTTGAGGATTTCAAGTGATGAGGGTTTCCCATGTGACACACGCAGTTGGGTGCTTTCCTCAATGTGTATCTTATCCACTTCCAGCGATTCTTCCTGATTTCCTCCTCCACTAGAATCTGTTTTGTTCTCTCTCACAGTTGGTAGTTGCTGATCGTGTCTGGCCAACGACTCTGGAGTATTTTGTGTAGACATTCGTTAATAAACAATTGAATATTCTGCATGATGGCTTTCGTAGTTCTCCAAGTTTCCACCCCATATAGTAGAACTGTGTTGAGATTTGTATTGAAAATGCTGATTTTGGTGTTGATTGAGAGACAGGTGTTTTGATTTCTAGATGTTCTTCAATTGTAGATATTCTGCTCTTACTTTACCGATCCGCACTGTTATGTCCCGATAAGAATAATGAATGGTAACTTTTGGGATCCATTTATGGACCAATACTATGCGTATACATTTTTATCGTATAATTAATAAATAACTAAACTATATATATTCATGTCCACCTTATTGTGAGCTTTAGTTTGATCTATGAACTATTATCATACGATTTACCATTCTTGAGTTATGCCATGTCTATTAATTACCGTCTCCCACATTCACAGCCACATTTGGCTGGATCTTAGACAAATGTTGTTTCCATATTTTTTTTAACGGAACGATATGGTCTGTTTGATTGGTATATAAACTCCGTATGTTTAATTCATATTGCAGAGGCTGAGTTTGATGTTCTGGACTCAATAGACAGTCAGAGCTAGGCAGTAATCAGGACCGATAACTACTCTAGACTGCTCGTACGTGTTTTACGCGTGATTGGTCCGATAGATAATTCACTGCTTTTTGATTGGCGGTATCGTGGCGTTATCCATTAACAGGGTACACAAGCCATAAGTTATCACAGGTTCATCTATAAATGATAATCTCATTGTAAAAATTTACTTCATCATATGAAGATAATTCAAAAGTAAAAGATTCTATTACAACGTTTCAAAACAAACCGTATCAATACTTACTGGCTTCTTTATAGATTCTTTACGTTGATCTATACTACTACTACTACTACTATATCCTATATTGAAATCATTCAATGGAGCTTCTAATAATTCATCAACTTTAATTTTATATTTTTCAATTTCATTTAATGTTGGTGTATTCTGTAAATGTTCATTGAAACAATTTAATAGTGTTTCAATTGAATTCACTGTTAATACATGTAATGTACTAAGAATTTGATAATCAGCAAGACGTATAAAACTATAAGAATCAAAAAAAAAAAAAAATAGAAATAACATAATACACAGTTACATCAGTGGCTATACGAAAACTTGATCAGTAAAATTTGATCTGTGTTGAGTCAACTTCGAAGAACTTCAGCGTAGCCTTCAGAGGTCTTAAAGGAACCGAAGAGTTCTAGCCAATCAGAACATGATGGGGCTTTTTAGAATATCAACGTAGCATGCTACTATTGGTCAATAGCATAATATATGTCTCTTAACGGATTAGTCAAAATATAATGTTGATTAATTAAATGCTAATATCTATAAATACCTGTATTTTTCTGTACACTTTAATTCTTCCAATAGTTGAAATCATGACTTAATTGAAGCTAGACCACCATGGAGAACCTGGGGCGGGATCGTGGATACGCACTGCTGAGGAGTCCCATACTAAGACGAAACGGCCGTCCAGTGCTTCCAGGTTTTTCATGGTGGTCTAGCTTCAATGGATTCATGATTTCAACTATTGAACTTACCAATTCTCCACAAAATCCTTTCTACTTTGATTTTTACCAAATAAATACTTCTCCAGCTTTTTTTCTGTCTTCTGATTTGAGACGATGAAGTTCTAACGTTCAAGTAGGAATGCATCTGCTGATTTTGCTTCACTACCTTGTTGATCAGACCTTTAGGTCGAAGGCTCTGGATGTGACCCCTTAAGAAAATCATCTGTTTCGGTTTAGCGGACTCTGTCAGTTATGTATGAAGTTTTCACGAATGATCCTAGTTCCCAACCGATGTCAGCAAATATTTGCTTAGGTTTCGATTGACCACGCATTAACTTTTCTAAATACTGTGCTTACTGATATGGAACTGGTATGATGATCATTAAAATGATTAAATGTAGGATTATCTTCAACTAAAAGTAGTTCACAAAATGACAAGTCAATAGTAGCTACATTGCAACATCAATCAATTTACATACCAAGTTAAACGCTGACAATATTGACGTTTTGTGGCCATTTCTGTAAAAGTCATTTTTTCTGGTGCATCTGATAATACCTCCATATCACAAGCTGAAGAAATATAACTTGTTCCAACAACTAAAGGTTCTGAAATATGAATTAAGATAGGAAAGATTATATCATCTTCATCTACACATGTAAATGGATCTTTTCGAAAACTGAAAAGAAAATATCCACTAATTGAAGAGCTTCTAGCGTAAGTGGAACAAAAGCAAGAATGCACTGTTTATAAGTCAGAATCACCATTACTGCAATGAAAACAATCGGGATTTTCAACGCCTTTACATGACATTTTAGTTTAAACTGAATATTTTTAGCTTGGGTGAATTATAATTTCCATATCAATTAATTTTTGAAGAATAATTTAACTACTTAAAATAAAAATAGTAGTTAAAGTAAGCTCATAAAATTTAATTGCGATGGAGTTTGTAAAGCATTTTTTTCAACAGCGTAGGATAGTATTGATCATATGAACTAACTATATTGATAAAGTTTCACTTAAATTCATCCGTGAAAATCTTTCCTTAATTCTTAGTTCACATTTGCAGTTGTTTTTTTTTCTGAATTAATTTTGTTAGATGATCAATTTCTTCACGTAAACTTTACAATCAGTTCGTATGTGGCACGGTAATTATTTATTGTCCCCATTTGATAGTTTGCTTTCAAACGGGTGACCATCATTCAGAAATGGATAAACCAGATAAAACTTAACAAACCACATGGCATTTCATCAATCACATGTCAGAATAGGAGGAAATATTTCCGGTTATAATGAGTATGTGAAGCGTTTTTTAATCCAAGGGTACGTCTCAAATTATTGTATGAGTTACTCAAATTTCTCATATATACGTATCAGTTGTAAGCACAGGTATTCGGTATTGAGTAATACAGAGCCGATAACGCCGAAGCATTATTGATTAAGTCACACAGTATGGTTAGTCACGAAAGACTTCATCGGGTATTATGGTATAAGTAAAGGTTTATAATTCAAAAATGTACTAAAATTTGTAGCTAAAAGGAATTATTGAAATCAGAGACTGATCAACTATAGCCCTGAATATAAATAAAGAGAAAATACAAGCCTTCAATTATGAAAACACATGTATTTAGGGAAAATATTCAGGCAAATGAAGTATTCATTAAAATTCGATCGTTGATGCGCACTATTGAGGAGTCCCACAATAAGACGAAACGGCCGTCCAGTGCTTCCAGATTTTCCATGGTGGTCTAGCTTCAACTGACTCATGTTCTTAACCATTGAAATAAAACTCTGTTAAAGGTTTTATTTAACTGCTGAAATTCAATCATAGACGGTTTCATTCAGTCTCATGAATAATCCTCGAACTTTTAGATCCAACGGTAGTGAAGTCATTCTATGAACTGTATAAATCATTAATTTTAATTCATATATATATATATATATATATATATATATTGGTTGTTTAAATCTTTCGATTGATGTTTAGAACTGTAATTGATTAATCTCTTTTGGAATATGTGCATTCTGTGCAGATTGCCTCGGTAATTTGTCAAGATTTCAAGTAAAGATGGATGGTGCCCAGTAAGATCGTCCTATTTGGGACTAGTCAATTGGATGTATGTGTATTACAGAATTGATCTTCACTTTGAGACTCAAACCTAGGACCTTTCGCTTCAAACCCGATGGTTCTTTTCCTATAGATAAAACTCGAATTTCACCAATATCAAATATTATGTTATAAATTATTCGTTGCCATATAAGTAATAATAGTATATTTAAGCGATCACAGTTGGAAGTATAGATAATGAAAACTCAATGATTCAGAGGTGAATAGGCAATCCTGAAGTCAAGATAGTTCGACTTTCCGTCTCATTTGAGTTTCGTATGTATATAATCTTTAGGAACCCCATACTAAGATGATACAGTTGTTCAGTAGAAACTGGTTTACAGGTAGCTAAAGCCCATCCAACATGTTAATGATCTTTCTAAATCACTTGAGAATTTCTATCACTATAAGTAAGTGTCCGTAACGTAGCTAGATCGAGACGATATTCACAAGATGTTGACAAAGATTGATTACAATTCAGTCTTGAATATAAAGAACAAGATAAATCAAATCATTACTACTAACGCTACAAATGATTCAGTAGCTCAATAGAAAACATGTTAAGATTTGAAATGAAAGGTATTTAGTTCAAGTTCAAATATTCAAGTATATCCAGTTAATGTATCCTACAATAGAACAAAACAAACATTCTTCATTCCATTGCTATTCATAATCAATCTATTCTCTAGAGATTTACTAATCGGCGGCCTGCTTGAATATTTGGGCTACCTGTTCCTCCCATCTAGATATTTCGTCAAGTTATCTGTTTTCTTGTTTGTTTTAACACATTATTATGTCTATTGAGCTCACAATCTATTCAAGCGCGTTTATGAAAAGTTTACAACCTTTCACTGTACGAATTACAAAAAGATACAACTAGCGACATCATGGTGGCTTGCAATACACATTGAAACAAATGAACATTATTCAAATGTCGATTATCGAACTCCTAACATTTAACTGGCCATCACTCAATATTTATCGTCAGGATTGATCAAGATATAAGAAAAGGAAACTTGTTGAAATACATTATGCTGAGAATTCAATAGTGTACCACAAATATAATGTTGAATAAAGCTTATAATAATAATAATATAATAGTTGAATTCATAAATTAATTAAAGGTAGACCATAATGAAAAACCTGGTAGCATAAAACTTCTCAACAATGCCCATTCATGATCTCGCTATTGGAATTCAAACCAAATATTTATCAGTCTTACACGCAAACACTTAACCTTCAAACCGTTTCATTCTAGCATGAAACTCCCCAAAAACGCACATCCACAATACCACTCTCGGGATTCGAACCCCAAAACTTATCGATATTTCACATGAAAGCTTAACTTCCAAATCGTTTCATTCCAGCATAAGACACCTTAGCAATGCACATCCATGATCCAGCTCTCAGAATTCAAACTTAAAACTTATCAGTCTTTCACATGAACACTTAATCTCTAGATCGTTTTTTGTTTTTTTTATTCTAGCATGAAACTCTTCAACAACAACAACAACAACATACAATTTCACAATTCCACTCATGGGATTCGAACCCAACATCTAATTAAAAATATATTTAAAAAAAAACAATATAATATTATAAATAGATTACCTGTTTTTAAATGATCTATATTGTCATTATTATCATTATAATCATTATTATCTATTCTATAATCATCTGGTATATAACCATATTCTAATAATGCAGTACGACATGCTCCATGGACAATTTGTTTAATCAGTTCACGAAATTCATATAATTTAATAGAAATATCATTTAATTGATGAACTTGATTTAATAAAAATTCTATTAAACTATATAATTTATCATGATTTAATTTACAGAAATTCATTTGTTTTATACGATAACACATTTCATGTATATTGAATATAGCTGGTCTTAATGATGTATTTAATAGAAATAAATGTGAATATAAATATTGTTTAGATTTATTCATTTTTATATAATTTATAATTTTACGCCATAATATAAATCCTTTCCATAAACAATATCTAGAAAAGGTTGGAATCTATAAACCAAAAAAAAAAAAAAAAAAAAGAAAAAAGAAAAAAGGAACAGGGGTGAAGGCGAGAGTGGGGATTGAGGGTGAGGGTAGGGGGTAGGGGGTGGGAGGGTTGTCACATTTTTTAGATATACTAATATCACAATAATAAAAAAAGTTTTTAAAAAGTATTTATTGAACCAGGGGTGAGGGTGGAAGTTGGGGTGGGGGTGGGAGTGTTGCCACATTTTAAAAATATATTATCAATAATCAAAAAAAATTTTTAAAGTATTTATTGAACCGGGGGTGAGGGTGAGAGTGGGGGTGGGTTGTCATTATTTGAGATATGCTTTCAATAATAAAAAAAAATATAAAAAAAGAATTTATTTAACAGGGGTAAGGGTGGTATGGTAGTAGTAGTAGTTGTAGTAGTAGTGGTGGTGGTGGTGGATTGTCATGCTTTTTTCTTTAGATATACTTTCAATATTGAATTGATAAGAAGAGTACGTATTTTTCAGCTTATATAAATATTAGTTGTTTTGGTAATTATTTGTTTTAGTTAGTGATTACAAAAGAAAAAAAAAGAAATTGAAATCTAATTGTCCCAAAACGGTATCCTATTGAGATATTGATGAGACTATAATTTAGAGATGAACCAATCAAGTATAAGATATTAAGTTTTGGATTTTGGCGCGAAATTCATTCATCCATCTGGCTAAATAGAGTTTTGGCATTATAGCTAATGTTAGTTTGTGAAGAAAACCCTTAAATCTAATTTCTAACCTTAACAATCAACTGTAAATCATAGCTCTAATTCTTCATACTGATTTATAATCCTCATTTGATCCTAGTGAGTAGTTGGACACTCTCAATATCATATGAGAGTTGCTCAAAAGTCGTCCATAAATTACAATCTCACCGAGATATTTAGTGGCCCTGAATCTGATTCCAGTTATATCGTATGAATGATTAATATTGAGATGTATATATCCACTTAATCAGATGTATATAAACATTCACTTAATTCACGTTAGTGTGTAGCGGAATTAAATAAGTACATTTTGTATACTCATTCATCCACACAGACGATCGAGGAGACAGAGCAAGGGAAGCGAATAAGAGAGAAAGGAACAAAACAGAATGACATGCACTAGAGAAGGTGTATAAACCAACTCTATTTAATCAAGCGTTACACAAAAAATAAGCTACTTCTTCGACGTCCTTTATGAACTAGTATACAAATCGTTTGAAACCGACTAGTGGCGAATACAAATCAAAACACATTATATGAATAACAGTTTAAACTATCTATGAAGATATAAACTTTCTAAATTAAGATCAATTCAATGAATTAAATCAATAGTTGGTTGCCTTCAAATCATACAGCTCAAAGCTGATTGAATTAAGAGTGTTCTTCTATCACTGATTTCACTCCATACATAACATAGTTAGATTTGATTATTTACACTAAAAGTATATTCTTTTATGTATCACATTAATACCAAAAAAAAAAAAAACCTACTGAATGATGGCTATTATCATTCCAGTTTAGAAAACAAGTTTCATTTCATTAGGTACTTGTCAACAAAGATATTTGTTTGTTCCAGTGTTGATACTCACAATGAAACATAAAATACAATACCGATTAATCTAACTACTAATGGGCTATCTAATAAAGTGTAACATTAAAGAAAAGAAGAAGAAAAAGAAAACACCAATTAACTACTTACTTGACATATTTCTTTAAATGTTTTATATTCTGTTTCAAAACGTTCCAATGTAATATGCTCTATATCATCATTTGCTATTAAATGTGTACAACCATTAAGACTTAAAGTATAATAATCATCACGATTGATATTTTGAAAGCTGACAACCCTGTTTTATGATAAGAATTGGGAATGGAGATTAAAACAAAGAATGACAAGAATATACATATTCATTATTGATAATTATATCAATATTGTATATTGAAATATCATTCTGAAATTTGCTATCTATTTCAAAATATCATGATTTTGCCTGAAAGTTTCTTTATATATTACTTTGCTACTTACTATATTTCAGTAGTTTGATTCTTTTTTTAAAATAATTATATATTTTTGGGTTCTGTAAGAAGTTGTGTCATTTTATTGTAACATCAGGTTATTTTAGTGATATTTACCTATCCAATATGTGAATTTTTCGATCAGAAAAACAGGATCAGAAATTAACAGGATACGAAACAGTTAAACTAAGAAGAGTGATATTAATTACAACAGAAAGTTAAACAAGAAACATTTAGTTCAAAAGGAGAGAACAGATTCAGAAAATGAAAAGTATGGAAAGATAATAAACTGAAAATTTAGATGGTGGTTGGAGGGAATCGACAGGAAACCCTGGACTCGGGTTTCGTGCTACTTGGCGCTCGTCTTCAAGGTGTACCTGTAATCTTTGAGGTTATTGATGCTCCCTGACGCATTCTATCCCGTGTCACCCAGCTTCACAGGGTTTCTTGTTGACTACCTCCAACCACCATCGAATGTCGAGTCACTTAGACTGGTGGCCGCATTGTACCATGGTCGATAGCATTCGATTTGCACTAATAAGGACTAGACAAGCATGACATTGATCACCACCTAGTGATCAATCAATTGTGAAACTGAAAATTTAGAAGAAAGTAAATGATGAATAGAACTCAACCATGAAACGTAACGATTCTAAACAAAGATTATGATTATCTCTTAGATCTTGAATTGAGAGTCTATACCATCCAATATTTCTGATAGTAAAGCAATCATTTCACAACATGATGATATATTTTGGTTTAGCCAGTCAGTATTACTCTCAAGTGCCACAAATATCTAATACGCTGTGGAATTACAGCTTCATACTAAGCTTACTACTAATGCTATAGTACTAGTACCAAAAACCCTACATTGGGAATAACAATTACACAGTAACGGATGTGAAGCACAATATTAAATGAGGTAGATAAAGTTATAATATTGAAGCTGTTGATTTGGAGTAAAGGTCGTGAAACCATACATCGCTTTAAATGGTGACATTGCTAAAACTTTTACAAATGTAATAGGTCAATGAGATGAATAATTTAAAGCGGCTTAAGAAAAATTAGTCTATCTGAAGATAGTTTTCATTACAGATAACCTCAATATATTCAATTTCTGATTATAGAAAGATTAGAAAAAGTTGAATACTATCCAGTGTATGGTTTATTCCACAGTCATACTGAGAGAGTAATGGGTGTAGAGTAGAGTATTGGACTATAACTTAATGATAGAATAATATAAGATTTAGTTGAACCCAACAAAACAATGGGTTTACAATCCATCGAGAGAACAGCTTTTAGTTTCATAAAAGCGGTTTTTTAAAAACAGACAATGGTGTTATTTAAATATTGGGAGGCCAGTGTATACAGATCATTGTGAAACAATCAACTGAATGGAATTGATCACTCTGTTATGTTCTCTACTTGAACACACACGAACACTATATAACTGATGACACTCGAACGTTAGAACCTCCAAAGTCTCTCAAGTAAGAAGACGAAAGACGTTTGAGAACACTTATTTGACAAGAATCAAAATATACAATAAAACATGCGTATTTATACAATTATATATATAATCAATATTGCCATGAAAGTTTTTAAACATTAATCGATAACTTAGTCAATCGACTGCCATTTTAAATATTTAAACATATGATCGATATGTCCGTCAATCGACTAAGTATGTGGGTGGCTTCTCGTTGGCCTTCTTAACACACTCAACATCAACTTCATTGACTACGAAAAAGCATTTGATAATGAGAACAGGACAACACCATGGAGGCTTCTTCGACACTACGACATGTCTAACAGGAGAGTCAGTATCACACGGAATTCTTAGGATGGATTAAACTGCAAAATCGTTCATGGAGGACAGCTCACAGGCTTGTTCGCAGTAAAGACTGGTTTCAGGCAACGTTGCTTACGCTCACTCTTTCTCTTTCGCCTGGTAATCAGCTGGATCATGAAGACGTCAACTACTGGGAGGAAACATGGGATACATTGGACAGCTAGGATGCAGCTGAACGATCTAGACATCGCAGATGATCTGGCTATTCTTGCGCACACGTTACAACAAACGTAGGAGAACACGACCAGTGTAGCAGCTGCCTCAGCAGCAATAGGTCTCAATATACACAAAGGGAAAAGCAAGATTCTCCGATACAACACAGCATGCACCGACCGAATCACACTTGACGGAAAAGCATTGGAAGATATAAAAATCTTTACATATCTGGTCAGCATCATTGATGAACAAGGTGGATCTGATGCAGATGTGAATGCACGGATAGGCAAAACAAGCACAGCATATCTACAATTGAAGAACATCTAGAACTCAAAACAACTGTCTATTAACTAACACCAAAGTCAGTAATTTCAATACAAATATTTGCCAATTTTACAGTATGTGGTGGAAACTTGGAGAACTACGAAAATAATCATCCAGAAGATACAAGTGTTTATCAACAGTTGTCTATGCAAACTACTTCAGATCCGTTGGTCAGACACTATGAGCAACAACCTACTGTGTGAGAGAACAAACCAGATTCTAGGGGAGGAAGAAATCAGTAATAATCGCTGTAAGTGGATAGGACACACATTGAGGAAAGCAAGTAACTGTGTCACATGGATAGCCGTCACTTGGATTACTTAAGAACAAAGGAGGAGAAGTGAAAGACGAAAGAACACATTACACCAAGAAATGGAAATAGACATGAGTCGAATGAACATCAATTGAATACAACAAGAAAGAAAGGCCCAGGACAGAGTGGGTTGGCGAATGCTGATCGGTGGCATATGATCCATTGGGGGTAACAGGCGTAAATGTAGTGGAATCGAATCGAGTGAATATTTGTACTTGTACTACATTACACGTTTTCAATGTCTAAATTTACAAATCAAGATCATTATCAATATAAGGTTTTGTAGATTATTGAGCTCACATTGATATTATGAATGAATCAATTTTAGACTACTATTAAACACTTAAAAACACTGAATGTCGGTTTCGTCCTAGCATTGCACATTCATTCATGATATCAATTTAAATTTGATTATTTACATGATCATATTATCTCTATGAAACAATACAACAATAATGATTAGATGGTGGTTGGAGGTAGTCGACAGGAAACCCTGGACCCGAGTTTCGTACTAGTTGGCAGTCGTCAGCAAGGCGTGCCTGTAATCTTTGAGGGAACTGATGCTCCCTGACGCATTCGATCCCGTGTCACCCAGCTTCACAGTCAGAGACGTTACCATCCACCACCCAGTGATCAATCAATTATGATTACAACAATAGTGATCGGAAAATATTATGTCCCGATAAGCAAAATGAATGGTAACTTTTGGGATCTATTTATAGACCAGTACTATGCGTATACATTTTTATCGTATCATTTTTAAGTAACCACACTATTCATATTCATATTCTTCTTATCATAAGCTATATTTTGACCTATGAAGTGTTATTATACAATTTACCATTCTTGAATTATGCCCGGTCTATTAACTACAGTCTCTCACATTCACAGTCACATTTGGCTAGTGCTTATATAAATGTTCACTTGGTGTTGTTTTACTTGTATCTTCCCATTGTTATTTAGGACTCCGATTGATCAGTCTCATGTTGGTATATGTGCAACCTGTGCGAATTACCTCAATATAGCCTTATTGTTTCCTATTTTATGGTACCATATGGTCTGTTTTGATTGGTATACAAACCGATTATATATTTGAAATATGATGATTCATATAACACTGGTTTAGATTAGTATTCTGAACTTAACTGGTTGGGTTAGACAAAAAGCAGAACCGATAACTACTCTAGGCTGTTCGTACAGGTGTTACGCGTCATTCATCTCTAATTGGCGATATCATCACGCTATACATTCATTAACAGGGTACATACATAGGTCATAAATTATAGCATAAGACATAGTTCACATTAAACATATAACTTACTTAAGATTATAAAAGTTATATTTAGTTGATCGTTTTGATAAACAATTAGTTAAATAAAAAAATTTAATATGTTGATTTTCTCGAAGGATATTGATTATTTTCAATATATCCGTTTCACCTTCATAACTTGCAATTTCTATGAATCAAATAAATCAATCATAATTGTTTATTGATAATTGATTATACATTTTAATATTGATCTATTAATAAAATTTAATTTATGATACTTTGATATTGTGGTGTGTGCTACTTATGTAAACATAAGTAGTATATGATATTAGTCGTGAGCAGAATGTTTGGCAGCACACAGCGGCATTATATGTGGCGGGTGCTGTCGACTGGAAGAGGCGGTGGGACGTGCAGCTGCTGGGCGGACATCAGATGTAGATGTCTCAGCACGCCGGTGGAGCATAGGTGATAAACGTCCCAGGTGCCGGGTGGATGTCGGATGTTGGTGCCCCGGCAGGTCGATGGAGATATAGAGGTCAGTACGCCGCAGACTAGACATTTTGATGGAGGGCGTAGCACAGAATGCAGAAAAGAAGAATGTGGCACGGTGATCATGAACCACGGCAAGAACGACTGGTTTAAATGGGGGACGAGTGTGGTGTGTGCTACTTATGTAGACATAAGTAGTATATGATGTTAGTGGTGAACAGAATGTCTGGCAGCAGAGAGACAAGAAGATCGAACAGTAAAGAATGAAGAAAGAATATAATTTGTGTGAAAATGCAAGAACAAAGGAAGTCCGAGTTATTTTGAGACAATTGATGGACATTTTTCAAATTGAGCATTTACTATATGGTTGTTAGATTTTACTAACTAGTTCTGTAATTTCTTGTTAAATACGTTCGATTGTCTCCACTGGTGTTCTTGTTCACTACAGTATGTGCTACTAATATCATTGAATATATAAGTAGTATATATCATCAATAGAAAGTGAAATACCTGATGATAGAAGGTTAAGAAGATCAAAGAGAAGAAAATGAGTGCGAAGAGTAATTGATGTAAAAAAGAGGGAACAATCAAATCTGAGACAATTGACGGATATTTTGCAAATGAAGTAGTTACTGTATGGTTCTTAGATTGTACTAAAAGATTGGATAATTTCGTATTACACATACTTAGTTGTCGCAATTGATGTTCTTGTTCACTACAATACTATTCAACTTACTCAATAGTAGTAGTAGTAGTAGGTAGACTGTGCTGTTTTAGTTACACGTAAATGATGTCAATTAATCATTGAGAACATACATTCAAATAAGTCAACTGAAGCTAGACCACCATGGAAAATTTGGAAGTACTGGACTGCCGTTTCGTTCTAGTATGAAACTCCTCAACAGTGCGAATCTATGATTCTACTCGCGGTCTGTTGTAAGACAGTAACTCATTGAAGACAACAGTGAATAGTGATGCAATTTCATGAATTAGTTGACGTTTAAGAAAATGTAAGCTATATTTGAACTAATGACTAAGTTTCACAATGATTAGTTATGTCAATGAATTTTAATCACCAATCTTCATTATACAATATTTTGAAGTGGCTTTATAGAGTATGATATGTATTATGTACGCTCAAATGTGTTTTAGCGCTTTGTAGAATCGAAATAATCTACAGCATGTATGATTTAAAGATAAAACACAGTGAGTCGCAAACAAACCCTCTGTAATGCTATAATTCAACAATTGAATTGACCAATCAGTCGAACTGCCAATTTATAATAGAAATCTTTGTCTTTATCAAGGATAGCTGAATTTCATTAATCATGTTACATTTTGATTCATATCCTGTATGAATTCAGTCAAACTTCTAGAAGAAGTTCAAGCTTAACTACTCTTTAAACAAGCTTAAAACATACATTCAGAACATTGAATGTGCTAATTAACAAAGTCATATGAAAAAGGTGTCAATAATATTTACTTTTTCATTACAGATGATTTAGATCAATAAGCTACATTTGGTTACAGTACTATGAGTAACATAGTACTAAAACGTCTAATATTTCACTGATTACTTCAGATAAAAGTTGGGTAGATAGACCAACCATTTGATTTTCTGATGTACTTAGACAAAATCCCTGAAAATATTCGCAATTGACATAAGACCATATTTTAATTTATTTTGACAAGGATTGATGTATTTCATAAATGATTCTGCAGATTAAAATGAAAGGTTTTAGTGGTATTTGTATAAAATGCTGATTGATTTTTACTTTATTGCATGCCCACATCTAGTCCCAATAAATTTACAAGTTCACATAATCTTCTTACTGTTTTTCTGTTCTGGCTCATTAGTGATTACTCATGTATGTTTTGCATAAACTTAAAAATCACTAGTTTGTACGTTAAATTTCCAACTAGTTCTTCTAATTCTAATAGTTCAGTGTTTCAAATTGTTCAAACAGATCAAGCGGTTGTGGATGGAATCGAAGAAGTTCTCGTTTATAGATTTCTCAGTACATGAAACAAACAAAAGTGTATGTGAAATACTGTTCTAAGCCTTTAAAAATATTTCAAGCGTTTTCCTGTTGGAACGTCTGGGTAGTCACTTTAACCACTTTGGCCAACAGGGAATTACAAGTCATGATAATTCGTTTCGATAAGCCTAGGATTCAGTTTATTTAGAAAGTCATCAATGGGTTGTTTCTTGACAGTTGTAGCGTATTTCATGCATAAATCTTGTTGCGCTACGGCAATTAGAAGTTTGAAAAAACCGTTCATGCAATAAATATTGCATTATAAGCGTACGCGAGCGGTTTATGTTAATTCATTGCCGCGGAAAAGTCTGTGGTTGCAAGTGAAGGTAGTAAAAATATATGAGGACGATATAAATCCCTATATTTTTTGTAATGATCAGCAAAGATATACTACATAAATCTGGAAGATACATACTGTATAATATGCCCATAATTATGTGCTTATAATTTACGGTGAATTGTAGGTACTGTCTCAATAAAATATTGTGGTATTTATACTAACTGATGATTCCCTTGTGCTTGACTGAGCACTTATTACGAATCACTAATGTGATACGTTCATTTTTGCCCATGTATTTCTACTTGCTTTAAATTGCACTATTCTGGAAATTCTGAGTTAGTGCATGAATCTGAATACTTCTAATTATCATATTGGCGTTGCGTTGAAGCCTGGGATTAGATAGTTGAGTATTAATTCAAATCCTAAAACTTTCGACTATCACATGAAAAAGTTCAAGATATGGTTTATGACAAGGAACGATGTTAAGGATAATAAAATTAAGGGTCATCTACTCGCATGCACAGAAAAGGATACCTACGGTCAAATAAAATATTTATCGTTTCCAGACAAGCCCATATCACTTCTCTACGCAACACCGGTAGAATTACTACTGAATAATTTGAAATATGCAAATTTTGAGTGCCATAAAGAGTGAAATTTCACACGACAGTTCGCCAGGACAAGAAGAAGGTTAGAGCTTTTATCCTCGAATTGCAGGAACAAGTTGTCAAGTGCAATTTGATTGACCGACTTCATGTAAAGCCGCATGGCGGAATTATTTCAGGAATTAACACACTAAGTTTGTGAGGAAGAGAGCTTACGCATATTCCGAGGTGTTTTTTCAAGATTCTGGGAATGCGTGTATTAATTATGACACAATACATTAACTTGACTTCCAGGACATCAAGAATTATACTATACTGCTTATTTACCCTAATCCGATTTGTACTCAAGGTTATAAGGATAGGCGTTCAATTGACGAAAATCATCATTTACGTGAAATGATAGATGAAAGCTCATTCAGGATTTGTGAGGCAGGATACAAAAGTGAGCACTAGCATAGTAAGTGTTTATACTGCGGTAAATTTTGCTTACGAAATTCATGTGCACTTCGTCATACTAAATGCCTTCACTGTAGCGAAATGGGACACATTCAGTCGATTTGTGAAACCAATATTGACTTTTCCGCAGGTAAAACTAGACTTTGGTTCAAATCCTATTAATTTACGTGCAAAATTCACAGACTCGAAGCGGAGAATAGATAAGGTCTTTCAGTGTGGAATTACCACAACGTACTCACAAGAAACAAAAATGAGATTGCCAAAAAAGAAATCTCCGTCCAAATTAAAAACGTTTACAGTCTGTTGATGTTACAAACTATCAAGGAACTGATTTTCCATAACCTTAGAAAAGGGTCTGCTTAAAATGATTGACAAATGAATGGTTCATATCCAAACCAGCCTTAACAATCGAATACATTTCAAGGGCTCAGGTGAATCCGCTCCACTTACCATTATTTATTCTGAAACTAATGAGTACATTCCACACTATTTCAAACGATTTCAAATGTTATAAGACTTAATGAACTTTGGAGTAGAAGAAAATGTGAACAATCACAATGTAACGACAAAGTATTTAAAAACCAATCATGAAGACATCTTGAAGACTCACCATCCAATGTTTCTGAAACAGAACAAGTACCTATTAATAAATAAAATAAGGAGTTAAACAGAGTACTCTACACATTTATTTAAAAGTTACCTGGATGTGCTCTGTATGGATGAAATCTAAGTAGGCTACTAGGTTTAGGATTTTCATCTCCTTCGACTAGTTCTGAATTTGGCAACTTTTCCTAACAGAACTTTGTAATACAAACTTCTTACCTCTAGCGAAAATGAACTTTTTGAGCTTTGAGGCACACTTCGTATCAATGGTCTTTCTCTGTCGAAAGGCATGACCCTACGGAGCTTCTCACCCTTGTGGGAAACATAGGGGTGAGTTCCTGAAAGTGACTCATGTGCTCTCTTTTGCATTGATTCAGGTTTATTAAACTCTTGAAATTCCTGTAACTGTGACTGAAGAATATATAAATATCTCCATAAATAAATAGTTAACATTACTAAGGGTTCAACGAAAGGATGTGCTGGAACAGAAAGTCTTTTCGCTTGAGCGACAGTGGGCTTCTTAAAGCATAATCTTTCTTTTATTCTATCCTCTATATTCAGTTTAACATTTACATCCCTCGTAACCATCTGTTTTTGATGATTGACCGTATTTTGTAAATTTACCAACGTAATCTCTATAGCGCTTTTTAATATGGCATGGTAAAACAAAATGCTTCATCCAATCTTACTTTATATGTTATGTGTAACTCGCATAAAATCTATGCCTGCCTACTTGTTTATTAATTAAAATTCTCTCTTATTTTTACTGTTTTATTCCAATTTCTTAGTACAGACTGACGCTCCAGGAACAGTTTCAGTTTGGAAAGGACAGGAGGCTTGATGGCCTGTGTTAGTCCTGGTAATTGTGTTCTCTCAATTGATCCAACTTTCTTTTGAAAGAATCTACGGATGGAGCTTCAACCACATGTTGAGGTAATGAATTCCACTCGTTTATGATTCGGTGGGAAAGTCGATAATCATCTGACAAGTAATTTGTTCTGGGCTTGTGAACTTTTTTGGAGTGTCCTCGTAAATTCTCTGTTTTGGAAAACAAGAAAAATGAGGGCATATCAGTTGCAAGTTTATCACTAAGCAATTTGAAAACTGTAATCAAGTCGCCTCTAGTTCTACGATATGACAAAGGGAATAGGTCATCAGTCTTTATTAATAAAACAAAATCATTTGACTGATTTCGGGTTTTGTTTTCTCACTTTCGTATTGTAGGGCCAGTGAAATTCCACTGAGCCCTAGCCAAATCATCCGGTAGTTGGGTAATTGAATATCGAACAAATCATCGATCCTCGTCAATGTTAATGACAACCAACGCGCATCACTTAATCGTACTCCAAGGACTGGCCCATGCGACAGTGGTCTTACCTTCGCTTGCATCTACTTTAACTAATATATTTCTGTAATAACGTCCTCTGTGTTGTACAGTCTTCAAAGCATCTATAGTACCTTGATACGTCAATAGGGTAGTCTATGTATGGTGCTGATCAAGAGGTGTGACTTCGACACTAGCTAGTTCGTCACACCATTCCAGTTTAACTCGAGTAGGCTTCCGATCATTCGACATAGATCATCTACGTTGGTGATCTACAGTATAATTTAGACCGTCACTTTATCTTTAATGGTTCCATATTTCGTACAACAAACACAACATGAATGATAGGACATGTTTACTTTCTTTATAACAGATAATTTGAATCTCATGGTCGTGCACAAACTCTCTATCCATAGCTACTTAGGTATGGTATATACTACTCAATATTCGCAGCTTTCTAGATAAGGTTTAGGACTAATTGAATTATAGGTTAGAAACCCTCTGATCCCATATTTTTTAATTGTCAAACTGATATAGTCCTGAGTATTCCATACGAACTTGGAGTTTGATAACGCCATTACACGTAACACCTTTATGATTCAAAGAAATCAACCCAGTCAAATCAGAAGTCAGAAAGCATATTTGGGAAGCTTTCGATGTATACAAAGCCGTTTGGTCCAAGTTGGCTATCAGTTTGAAGGGATGCGAGACACGGTATAGCCACTATTGATTTAGTATGGACGCGTGAACTAGCGCTTTCAACTAGGGTGTGTCCAGCAAAACCTACGAGACTAACATAAATGTCGAAGACCTGAAGAACTATTTTTTGGGGGGATTCACTTATCTCTACAGGCATTTCGAAAACTCATAGGTAAAAGTGGTGCAGTTGTAGTTAAGTAAATATCGATCATATCGGTCTGACTACGAGGACCACCTATATGTTTATGATTTATAACAAGGTCAGGTTCAAACATTTTTCTACTACAACCATTCATATCTCTACAATTCTGACCACAGTCCACTATGAGAAGTCACAAATAAAATTCTGCTGATTGGTATACCAGTTAAAGATCACATAGCAGCAAACAAACTGATACTTGTGTTCATAAATAATACATATTCAGGTTCTAAGTGGTTTAAATTGTGTTCCATGCAGCTTATCAGTTAAAAGTCCTTAAAAACTCTCCTAAATGATTCTGAAATCCTTTACCAACGCTGATAAGACTTTTTTTATAGATTTAAGAGGTTAATTCTTCACTTTGACTTCAAAATATAATGACCCGTTGAGTCCATGCTTTCCAACAGGCTATTTCTCGTAGCGTCACTATGAATCTACTGTAGAATATTTAGAAGGCAAAATGTCAGCTGTTGGGGAAAGTGTGTAATGTTGACAACCTATTAGATCCACATACACTGGATGAGTAAACACATAGTAAAGTGAGTGCTTGAGAAATAGAAAAATGCACACATATTTCACGGGTGTTAATCAATATGTGAGTACAGTTATTGATTGTCTGTGCTTACAACCAATGAGTGAAGAGATAAATGTAGGGATAAAGACATAAATCCAGTCCAACTGACACATTCATTTATACAGTAAATTAAATACCTAAATTAAAGCAGGTATTAAAAATAAAATGAGGCTTTTTGGCCTCCCTTATGTAACCTGGGAAAATAGATCGCACAAATAGATTGACGATAGCCTGATTTAGGTTCTAGAAGTATTCGAACATACCCATCCGATAGCCACAGTTATTGAACGTCTCATCTAAGTCAGAAATGCGGAAATGTAACAAAACCGACATTTTCCATTGGAACATAATCTTTCGCAGGAGTGTGAAATGCTATTTATACTGTACTCAACATGAAAATTACATGGAATAAATGGGTTATTCCTTCAGTGTTCTGGAGGCTTCCATGTATAAAAGCGTATTAGAAATCACCTCCATATAACTTCAAACTATAAGATCTCGTCAACTACAGTGATTTAATGACACATCTCTTTGCTTTTATTTTATCTAATTTCTTCTTAAACTATTGTGCTCGCATTATTTCTGAGAGATCCAAATGTCAGTCACATTTTCAAACTCAATGATGAGCCCTAAAGTATACTAGTTCCTTTTGTGCATGGGTTTGTATGTATGTGATGTGAACCGGGAAACAAGAAGCTCTGACAAACTACGAAGGCTATTTTTCGGAACGTTATTTCATTTTATTCAAAGCTTGTAAAACACTGACATTTATTTTTATCCCTAATCTATTCTACAGAACATAAGCTTTCGTTCGAAGTATCATTCACTGCCATACTTTTTTCTGTTCCGAAGCTATTGTAATTTAAACATATTATTTTGCACCCTATTTTCTACTGTAATTCCCAGCTTTGGACATAATTGTATTTTTCCTAATTATTGTACGTTGCGGTCGGGTTATTCACTTATTTATTCATGTACCTTTTTACACTAATCTGAATTCAGTGAATCCAGTGAGTTCAGTGGTCAGGGGAATAGATCGAGTAGTGTTCCAGTTGTCTTGTCTTCTCTCATTCGTGTGCTTGCCCATCAATCAGGTGACAGAATAGTTTTCTTCTCTCTACCCCATCTAGAACTCACGCGTACTAGTCTCAAGGTTAAGCCGATCAGCCTATCGCATCAAGGTCGAAATCTAGATTAGACAAGTATCCTCGGCACCAAAAGTGGGTAGACAAATCAACGTCATAACAGTATGTCTTTGATTGCTTGTGAAAATCCTCAATGTATCTTTTCTACATGAAAGACGTACTTTTCCATGATTTTCCGTTCCTTTATTTGAATATTCCAATTATTTTTTCGTTCGAAATTAGATTGTTATCGTTCATTTTACTTACAGTTCGGTATTCAACGTGTGTCATCTTATCGTTGGTTCGTTATTTAGTGTTAATTTTGTTCTAACGACTTTCTAGATTGGGTGACTGCCGTACTGTTTCTTTGGATGTAAAATTCTACTGCTTGAATTGACTTGACTCAGAAAACAAGGCTCTCCAGATTGTTGGTTCTCTTTGCACTGGATAAGTAACTTATTCACATCCCTTAAGGCTTTAGACGTTTGAAAGGTTTTGGGTTTCAACCATTCTACTTTTTACCAAATAATTTTTTAGCTACAGAGCCTGATGTCAATAATAATCCAAATATTTTGTAATCCTTATGATTAGAACACTTATGTTTTGAATATATCTTTGAGAAAAAACGTATGCCTAGTTCATGATTCGCACGTATGTAGAATCTGAACCTTATCAGTCAGGATGTAACAGTTGCATCATAATATGCGTCTAAAACATATATTGAAAGTGAATGATCATGCTGACCTGATTTTCTAACTAAAAACATGAAATTACGATATTTATTACTGTCTCAATTACTTGCCAAAGTATTAACTTTACACTTCAGTTTGCTTTAGAACTCTACGAGGACGTTCACAAGACTTATCATTTGTGTAGCCTCTACTGTCATGTCACTTTCCGATCCCAATTCAATACTCAAAATGAACTAAAATGAAGATTATAAATTAGCGAGCCTATGATTAATGAACTAACTAATCCAATATAAGATAACAGGTTTCAGATGTTGACGAGAAATTCACTCACCCATTTGGCTTAATAGGATTTTGACATTATAGGTGATATTAGTTCGTGATGAAAACCATAAATCTAAATCCTAACTCTTACCATCAACTGTAAATCACAATTCTAATTCTTCACACTTCTTTATATTCGTCATTTACTCGTAGTAATTAAGTGGACATTCTCAAGGTCACTTTAGCATCACTCAAATGTCATCCATAAATTATAATCTCACCTATAAATTTATGATTTTTATCAGAAGGGGTTTTGTGGAGAATTGGTAATTTCAATAGTTGAAATCATGAGTTAATTGAAGCCAGATCACCATGGAAAACATGGAAGAACTGGACTGCCGTTTCGTTTTAGTATGGAACTCCTCAGCAGTGCGCATCCATGATCTCGCCCTCCCTGCGAGATTTGAACCCAGGACCTATCAGTCTCGCTCCAAGCACTTAACCAACTAGATCACTAAGCTAGCCGGCACCCAACAGTTTTATGCCTAACTTCAACCAATCCACCAAATTGCGCCATCGTCACCATTGTCTTCATTGAGCTGATATCTCACAACAGACCTGGCTGAACTCCACAAGGTCACGGCTTCTCACTAGAATTCCAGAAGTATCTCTTGAAGTCAGTCACTAGTGAGCAGATAATTATTATCAAAAGAGGTTTCGTAAAGAATGGATACTTTCAATAATAATAAAAAAGAAGAATAAAACAGCATGGATACTTCTACATAAAAACATTACAATTTAAGAATGATTGAATACTTTGAAAATAAAAAATAATGTTAAATGTTACAAGTTAATAAGAAAACAAAAACCATGGTACGATATATATATATATATGTATATATGAGAAAGTGAGAGTGTGAGGTAGAATGTTGAATACTGCATTACATTGAACATTGAATAAAATAAGCATCCATTGAACATTTTCATTGAATCAATACTCAACACTTTTCAAATGTATCCATTTGAATGTTTGTTTGTTTGTTTGTTTTTAATATATGACTTTATAAATAAAATGAAGAGGTAGAAGAATGAATTGATTATATAATACTTTTAATAAATTGTATCTATTGTATATACTAAACAAGTATTAAACAAATAGTCTATTGATATACATAGATATTGAACAATTGAATATGATATGATTTGTACATTGATTTAAAGAAATGTTATATTATTAATATTATCAATGTATATACTTATAATGAATGTTATATATATATATATATATTCAATGATTTGTACTATCTTTAATGATAAATCATCTATTGTACAGTAAGTTGTGGTAATATTAATCGACTTAAATTACGTTTCACTCTATTACTATTATTATTATTATTATGATTATTACAAAATAAAGCACGCATTTGTTGTTCTGAATTATAATTTCTAAGAGTTGATATAGATATACCTAATAAATTAGCTAATAAATCTGTATTCACTTCATATAATGCTAATACATCAATTAATTTCATACGTTGTGGATTAGATAAATAACCACATGTTGGATTACATTGTGGAATTAAATGATCAATAACTGGAATATATTTTAATGAATGATTTATAAATTGTTTTGTATAGGTTATATTTTTATCATTACTCATCAATGTATCATTTAACATATTTTTACATAAATAAGCACCATGGATACCATCAATTGAAAATAAACCACATGAATCAATAATATGATACATAAATGAATTTGAATATTGACCAAATATTGAATTAATATGTTTTCGTGGTTTTTTTTTATATTGTTTTATTAATTGTGAGAATTTTTTTTGATTTGGTCTAGTCATTGTTAATGCATATGGATAAGATTTTAATATAGTATAATCATTAAAATTAATAAAACTACGTTTATATCTTTTAGGATATTGATTAAGTAAATTAACAAGACGAGATAAAAAGATTAGTGTTGAATTAGATGTTGTTGTTGTTGTTGTCATGGTGGTGGTGGTGGCGGCGGTGGTTGTTTTGGATGTTATCTTAGTAACACTTTCTTTATGTTCAGATTCTTGATGATTATTTGTATTTGATTGTTGAGCTTTAAGTAAAATATTTGGGTAATGAATTGAGAAATATAATAATTTTTGTTTTACCCAATGTCTATAATGAATAAAAAAAGAAGTAGTATGGTTAGTTTTTTTTTAATAATAAAACAAATATCATATTGATGATTCTTGGAGGAAAAAAATCAAGTTAGATATATGATTTCATTAGTTGAGAACATGAGACAATTGAAGATAGATCATTATGGAAAACTTAGAAGAACTGGACGGCTGTTTCTTCCTATTGTGGGACTCTTCGACAATCGGCATCCAAGATTCCGCCTTGCGATATTTGAAACCGTCCAATGCTTCCAGATTTTCCATGGTGATCTAGTTTCAATTGACTCATGATCTCAAACTGTTCTAATTAGAAATATGAATCATATAATTCAAAACCCAGTAAATTAAGAAAAAATGTGATTACTATAAAATTTAATGATGATACTGAAGTATATATAAGTATAGATATATGGTGGTCAGGGGTTGGATGTAGGATGCTTTTTATTTTGTTTTGGGACTCGTCAGCTGAATGCACTTCCATCTCAAATTTGATAATCACTCCGTGACTAGAGTTCAGTACGTTTTGCTTTAAACACAGTCGTATTAGCCACTTAGTTACCAAGTCCAGATAGACAATGAGTTTTATAATGGAGTTAATTTTATTTCATATATGATGTTCAAAATAATCAATAAATATGGATAATAAAGTCAGGTATCGAATAAGTTTCAGTTCGATTGCCTGACTAAGTGACTTGACATCAACTATACTATATCTGAATGTTAGGTAGCTGAGAGAAACTGACAAGAAGCCTTGAGCTTAGGTTTCATGCTATGTGGCACCCGTCATTAAGGCTTGTATATAACCGTCAAGGGAACGATTCCAAATCACTCGACTTACTTACTTACGCCTGTTATACCCCACGGAAAAGCATAGGTCGCCTACCAGCACTCTCCATCCAATCCTTTCCAGCTCTTCCCAGTTGTTATTCATCCTTTTCATACATGCTTCTACTTCTCAACGTAATGTGTTTTTCGGTCTTTCTCTTTTCCGTTTCCCTTCAGGATTCCAAGTAAGCGCTTGTCCCGTGATGCAATTCGATGATTTTCTTAAAGGATGTCCTATCCACTTCCATCGTCTTTTCTCAATTTCCTCTTCAGGTGAAAGTTGGTTTTTTCTCTCCCGCAAAAGGCTGTTGCTGTTGGTATGCGGCCAACATATGTTGAGGATCTTGTGTAGAAAACTATTTATAAATGCTTGTACCTTCTTGATGATGGTTGTAGCAGTTCTCCAGGATTTTTCTCGTATAGTAGAACTGTCTTGACGTTCATATTGAAGATTGTGACTTTGATATTGGTTGAACGTTGTTTTGAGTTCTATATGTTCTTCGACTGGAGGAACGCGGCCCTTGCTTTTCCAATCCTTGCTTTTACGTCTATATCCGATCCTCCCTGTTCATCGATGATGCTACACAGATACGTAAAGTATTCTACATTTTCCAGAGTTTCGCCACTGGGTTTGACTCAGTTGGTGTTCTCCGTGTTGTATTTAAGGATATTGGTTTTTCCTTTGTGTACGATGAGGCCTACTGATGCAAGGGATGCTACTACACTAGTTGTCTTCATCTGAATTTGTTGATGTGTATAGAATAGGAAAGCTAGGTCATCTGCGAAGTCCAAGTCGTCCAGCTGGTTCCGAGCTCTTCATTGTATTCTATGCTTTACTTTAGATGTCGAGGTTTTCATAATTCGGTCAACCACCAGAAGAGAGAGGAAGGGGAAAGAAGAAAGCCTTGTCTGACTCCGGTTCTTAATTGGAATGCATCTGTCAGCTATTTCACATGCACGGCTTTGTAATGTAGTTCGTCGTATGAGTGCCGAATAATGTTGACAATCTTCTAAGGAACTCCATAGTATAGAAAAAGTTTCCATAATGTTCTCCTATCCACTGTCAAATGTCTTCTCATAGTAAATGAAATTGATGTATAGTGACGAAGCTCACTCAACCGATTGTTCGACGATGATCCGTAGTGTCGCAAATCACTCGACCCATTGTAAAAATAATTAGAACAGTACACTGAAATATCAAATAACTTTCATTACAACAAATATTCGGGGATTTCTGATTACTAAGAATTTTGTTGTGGTTCTAAAACTGTGTGAGGAATTAGAATTATGTTTTACAGTTGACGATTAAGGTTAGGAATTAGATTTTGGGTTTTCATCACAAACTAACATCAGCTATAATGCCAAAACTATTTAACCAAATTGGGTGAGTGAATTTCGCGCAAATATCCGAGGCCTATCATCTTATATCTTATTGGTTCGTCCATAAATTATGGTCTCACCGCAGAATGTTTTGTGTAAACTTTTAAACGAGCATTACTGAAAGGGATAGGCGAAGACACAATTAGTCAGATAATCACAAAAGTTTTAACAGCCTACAGAACCACTCCGAACCGAAATGTCCCAGATAACAAGTCTCCTTGAGCTCCCAATTTCGGTAAAATTTTGGGGAAATGGCACAAAAACCCCGAAATTTCTCCAGACATAGGGAAATTCCCGAATATTTCCCTGAAATTCCCCTTTAACCTTGGTGAAGGTCATTTGATTACGAGAGTTTCCCCAAAACACCCCAAATATTCCCCAAAGTTCCCCGAAATTTCCCCAACCTTGGAGCTCGGGTCCCACTGAAGCCATGTTCGGAAGGCATTTTCAAACCATTTTTGAACGCCATGTTGTCACCTGAATTAGTCGATTGGCACAGTCACAATCCAAATATCCGAAGCTTTAATGTTGGCGACGAAGTTTACATTAGTTTTTATCTCGGAAAGAACTAATGGGAACCGAGAAAGGTTGTACAAAAATTGAGAAGAGTTTTTACAGGGTATACAAATCAAATCCATAAAGATAAAAGAACGATGCACACTCAAAATAAACAGCCGAATCTTCCGTTAGAGTTAATCTCAGACACATCAACGTTACAAGGAAGACAATAAAAATAATGAGACGCCGCTGCTAACCAGTTGTCAAGTTAGAAGTTGATCCTAGGAAGAAATCTTATTCGGAGGAGGTGTTGAGTCGGCTTCCGAGAACTACAACGGAGCCTCCAGAGACCCTAAAGGAGCCGAAGAGTTCCAGCCAATCAGAACATGATGGAGCTTTCTAGAATATCAACGTAGTATGCTACTATTGGTCAGTAGCATACTATGTCTCTTAACGGATTGGCCAAAATATAATGTTGATTTAACAAATGCTCATATCTATAAATACCCGAGTTTTTCTGTACAAGAACGAACCATTGGAGTAAAGTACTTTTCGCATATTTTGCATCTTTTCTCTCGTGTTCAGGTCGCTGTGTAGTTCTAGCTTGGGGATTACGAGAATAGCTTAAGAACCGAATATAGCATTCAATTAGCAAGACTTATCATGAATATAGAATAGTAGATCTAATCTTTAAACCTTTATCAAATTTGAATTATACACAATGAGAATAATGATATAACTAATATAAATTAAAACTTACTTTTCTAATTCATTATCCCATGATTTGATTGCATTCACTAAACTTATTGTTCCAATCATTTTATGCACCCAATTACTGAATTTTGTATGATTTTAAAATTAGAAGAAAGAGATAAGAAGAGATAAATACAAGTTATTGATATCATTTGGAATTTTACTTATACTACTATTATTATTACCATCATCAGAAGAAGAGTGTTTTGTGGAGATTTTAGTGTTTCAATAGTTGAATTCATGAGTCGATTAAAGTTAGACCACCATAGAGAACCTGAAAACGCTGGACGGGTGTTTTATCTTAGCATAGAACTCCTCAACAGTGAGCATCTATGATCCATTCCGCGGGATTCGAACCCAGGACTTTTAGTCTCGAGTGCAAATACTTAATGTTTAGACCTCTGGACCAATTCACGAAATTGCACCACAAAACCCTCTTCTGATAGTAATCATCATGTACTCACTAGTTACTGGTTTTAAGGAGTACCTCCTGGAGTTCTTGAGTGAAGCAGTGACCAGTGGAGTTCACCGGGATCTCTTATGAAACGGTGGCGTAAACTATACTACATTCACAGACCAAGGACATTTCACATGTTTATGTAATTCGATCACTGGACAGTAATCAATATCACATTGTTTATTTCTTACAATTGATCGAATTCTGTTGATAAATTTTCAGTATGGTGATTATATTAATTTACTTGGTATCGTTGTTAGATGTTATAAAGATTAGAAGTAACTACGAAGAATTCCCATATTGAATGTACTCCTGTCAGTAATTAGTAAATCTTATAGTGACAAAACTTTTGATGGGACTTTATTCACTAAACTGAATGGTTTGGTCATGAAGCTTTCATTCTTATTCTGATGAACGATATTATCCGCACAAATTGCGAATAGAAATGAAGTGACGATACTAATAATTCGAAAAAGAGTCATAGAAAACTTAAGACTCAGCTACATGGATAGTACCATAATTTCATGTTTTATTATATGAATTAGTAAAATGCAACTGTTTATACAAGAATGTAGATAGAATATTAGTTAGACATACATTATAATCAATGATCCTATCTTATGTGCTATGATAAAATTACTACGTTGAATGAATATATTAATAAAATGATAAATAAATAACAGATGTGTATCAAAGAAATGCATTCTTTTTCTCTCTTTTATTCAGATTACTTTGACTGTACACTTGGATTAACATCGAAATTAACCAGTACATTATAGGTCATAGAAATCCTTTGTCAAATTTTATCGATTACATATTCTAATATTGTAAATTACTGTTAGATTTTGGGGGCTGTAAACTTTCATGGTCCACTATCAGTTGAATAAGAGGTTGATTTTAATATGGATAATGGAATGATAATAGCTGAAACTATTTCTCTTTGATTGTTTATATAACCTAGGGATTGGTAACTAAGTAATCGAACCACTGACATTTACTACAAATGTTCGTATATATATGCTTTGTCATGTATTTCTGTCTAATCAACCTTAGAGTTTATTTAATTATCATGAATAAATCGTCAACTAGATAGTTCTTCTCTTAGTGTTGTTTTACTTGCATCTTCCAATTGTTATTTAAGACCAGTCGAGCTAAACCGTGTCGGGTAGTGACAGGTATCTACCTCAGTAGAATCGAAGATGGTAGCACAATTTCGTGATCAGTTTCATGTTGCCTGGATATAGGCTGAAGTCACAAATTTTTTAAGCAAAGATGGATAGTGACTAGTAATGGAATTCTGGACGCGTGTTTCGTCCTACTTGAGACTTGTCAGTTGGATGTACCTGCATCTCAGAGTTGATTTTCAATCTAAGACTTGAACCCAGTACTGTTCGTTTCAAACACCATCACGTTATCCATTTAGCTACTGAGTCCTGATAGCCACTTGCTTGTGCAATTGAGTGAAGTTTAAAATTACTTATTTTACTTGTATCTTCCCATCGTTATTTAGGGATGCAGGTACACCAAGCTGACGAGTTCCAAAGGATTCCACTGTTAGCCACTATCCATCTTAGCTTTCTAATAAATAATAAGAATTCATATATTGAATGGATTCCATTCAATATATTGTACGATGGAAAATATGCGTAACAATCATTTGAGAACAAACCCAGGATATATTCTGTTTTGTTACGTTTGAAACAAAGCATTGAGTAAATTAAAGAGTAGTAACCATTGGCTCAATAGTATGAGAGGGGTAGAGTAATGTCATCATAAATAAGTGTAAATCTTATCTAAGTATATACAAAAAGAGATAACTTTTTCAAATTTATGAAGCCTTAAAAACTTAATTAGGGAATTTTTATATGGTTAAAACTTTTTTCTTGGTTTTAAGGATCTGGTGAAATGTCAAGTTTTATCTCTCTTGAACTGTAATCTATTGAATTTGATGTTGGCTGTTAATATAAGTCTTTTACTTACAACCAGATATCAGCGGTAGAAGATATCGGGAAGAAGTACTTGAGGTGGATAGGACATATATTGAGGAAAGAAATTAATTGAGTCACAAGGCAAGCCCTCACTTGAGGTCCTTGAGACCAAAAGAGAAGAGGAAGACGAAAGAACACATTACGCCGAGAAACAGATACAGACATGACAAGGATGGATAACAATTAGATAGAACTAGAAAGGAAGGCCCATGACAGAGTGAGTTAGAGGATGCTGGTTAACGGCCTATGCTTCATTGATTATCTCACATGGCGAGACTATAATTTATGAACGAACCTATCAGATTTACGATAACAGGTCTTGAATTTTGACGCGAAATTCACTCATCCATTTGGATCAATCCATTCGTGATATTATGGCTGATGTCAGTTCGTGATGAAAACCTTATATCTAATTCTTAAGCCTAACTATCACACTGATTTATAATCCTCATTTGATCCTGGTTGTTAAGTGAACACTCTCAGGGTCAGTCTAGCGTCGCTCACCATGAACTTTAATGACTTATATTATTCAACATATTTAGTGACATTTGATATAATAAACAACTTACTTTTTCGTTAAAATCTCATGATCTAAACATGATGGAGCAAATACACCTCTATATAATAAAAAGAAAAACAAAAAGGGGGGGGGGGTTAAGTGAATGACCTTCAATGTGAAGGTTAAACAATGAGATATAAATTCAATATTGACTAGTTATTCATGAAACTGGACATCTATTTGATCCTTTCAATAATAAATATTATTATCAATATAGAGGTTGTGGAGATTATTAAGTTTTTGATTGAGATCATAAACCGTTTGATGTTAGACGAAGGCTTAACCAGTAGGTCCTGGATTCGAATCCAGCTGGCAAGATTGTGGATGTGCACTGTTGAGGAGTCACATAATAGGACGAAACAGCAGTGCATTTCTTTCAGGTTTCCAACGGTGGTCTAACATTAGTCGGTTCATGATCTCAATCAAAAAAAATAAATTTATACTAGAAGGGAAAATGTTACCATTTTTTTCAGGTAAAATCAAATATTGGTCAGTTATTGATTCTAGTAAGTTTATGATATAATCCATTGTGTATTTGATAACCCTAAGTTTAAATTGAAGACTGATGAGACTGTTTTTAAAAATTTCACATATAACCTTTACTTACATTTAATTGTAATGTTTCCTTTTACTGGAATACATTTTCGTCTTTATTCGCCTTGAAATTACATAAAAGCTAAGAGATCAAGCTTCAATAAGTTCTCAAATGCTCTGGTACGTCTGAGGGTGAGGAAAGTTAGCTCTCGCTCTAGAAATGTTTTCATATGGCCACGTGCATACAACCACTGACAGGAAAGTCCTAGTCATTGCCTTCTTGCGACATTACGGTTGTTTACGAAGTTGAGAGAACGAAAATCGAATGTCCGGCACTTTAAAAGGTGTGGTGGATATGGAAGATCCATTTAGGGTAGTTGAAAAACCCTCATTCCAAACCAATGGTGCACATAAGCTCTAGTATCCTGAGTGAACAAATGGAGTATAAACTTGTTGTTAGTCACCGGCTATTATGGGACTGCATCTTCTGAGGTTGCTCCACTGCCTTATGGATCAGACGTTTATGTCAAAGGCTCGAGGTGTAGCCTTTTAAGAAAACCACCTGTTTGGGTTTGAGCACCCGAGTAGTATCACAGCGCTCACATAAATCATTCGATTTATGTGACGCATATCTATTTGTTGTCTCCTTGTACCAATGTTTATGTGTTTAAATAAGTAAAAATAAAAATGTCTAAACAGGATATATATATGTAATCATAATTAACTAACCCAGCTGCCTGAAGACTACGTGCTACTTCTTTACCTAAATTTTGTATATATACCCATTTTGAATATGTTCCACCGGTAAGTAATGGGACTTTAGACATTTGCATTTGTGCTTCATCGAATAAACTTTGAACAATATAAACTGGAGCTTAAAATAAATAAAAAATCAATTTAAGAAAAATGAAAGTATTGATGTTTTATGAAAAAATGATTCTTCAAGTTAACTTGATCTCAATCAAAAACTTAATAATCTCCACAACCCCTATACTGGTAATTAACATGTGCTCACTAGTGATTAGCTTCATGAGGGAATTCTCTGGGTTGTCGTAAGAAGCCGTGACCAGTGGAGCTAATCCGTGTCAAGTAGAGACAGGTATCTACCTCAGTACAATGGAAGATCGTAGCAAAATTTCGTGGATTGGTTGATGTTAGACACGAACACTATTAGATGTCGGCCGGCTCAGTGGTCCAATAGGCTAAGCGATCACGCAAGACCAAATATCCTGGGTTTGAACCCCGCTTGTGGGATCGTGGATGTACACTGCTGAGGAGTTCCACAATAGGACGAAACGGCCATCCAGTGCTTCCAGGTTTCCTACGGCGATATAACATCAATCGATTCATGATCTTAATCAAAAACTTATTAATCTACACAACCCTTATACTAAATAAATAAGCATTTCATAACTTCATTATCACATATTTTAATGTTAACATCAAAGTTAGTCATTTTGATCATTTCAAGATAGTTTCAAGTAAACACTAGTAATAACTGATTGTTTTCAAACTATTCTATCATATTTTATAGCTCATTACTAATGATAGGATAGTTGTCTATTTGAATAACTGGACTATTATTCAGATGTCAGTTCCTGAACTGCTAATATCTAACTGGTGATCACTCAATATTGATCGCAAGGGTCGATCAAGGAATAAGAAACGGAAACTTGTTGAGATAGTTTGTGTTGAAAATTCATATGTTGTACCAAAAATATAATATTGAATAAAGCCATTACTAATAATAATATCAAAGAAATGCTAAGGTCATGAATTAGATTTAGGGTTTTCATTACGAACTGATATAAAGTATAATGTCAAGACTCTATTTATCCAAATGGATGAGTGACTTTCCCACCAAAATCCGAAACCTGTTATCTTATATCTGATTGGTTCGTACATAAATTATAATGTCATTGATACTTCTAATTGAACACTAGATTCTGTTCCTAAGCTGTTCTAGTAACCCTCAGGCTAAATCTATATAGCCGTTTCTGGAAAACTTAGGAACACTACTAAACATAGTAACAGTATAGGTAATCATCCAATCAGAAACTCGACGTGTGACTTTTCACTTTCTAAACTTTTATTAAATGCTGATTAGATAAGATGTTTGTCAGAGTGTTCAAAGCCTTTTTTGGCTTTTATTTTTGAGGAGTTTTCTGGATTTCCCCAAACAATAATAAATGGTAACTTATAATACACTAGTTCACCAAAATATGGTTCATCATATTAGATAAAGTTATAAAGCAATAAAGGCTAATATCTTTACCACATATTTAATTTTCAATGGTTGACATCATGAATCAATTAAAACTAGACCATCATGGAAAACCTGGAAGTACTTGACGGCCGTATCGTCTTATTGTGGGACTCCTCAACAGTGAGCATCTACGATCCCGCCTCATGAGATTCAAGCAAGGGACTTATTAGTCTAGCGTACGAGCGCTTAACCATTAGACCAATGAATTGGCTGGCATCCAATGGTTTTAATGTTTAACTTCAACTAATCCACGAAATTCAGAGACACATTCACCATTGTCATCAATGAGTTACTATCTGACAACCGACTCAGTTGAACTCCACTAACTGATGATCTCAACCATTGAATTTACTATAATATCCACAAAAACCCTTTCGAAATAACTATCTATAGAACAATTGAAATGAATTCAGAAGTTGAATATTTTAATGGAGACTGATTAAATCTACATTAAGAAATATACCATTTAATTAGATCTTATATACAAGTCACCAGGTCGTATACTTTTAACACCAGTGATGTAACATTTATAAATATTCACATGGCAACACGTGTTTATTTTTGTTATATTTTTTTTTGGACCTAAGTACTAGCTGTACTCTATCAATCAAGTTGTAGTATCTTCATTCATCTAAACGTGATATTGGTTTTAAAATGATAAGAGGTAATCAATTCTTTCATGAATGACATATTGATGGGTTCTAACTACCACGAAATATAAATCAAGTAAGGTTTATCGACGATTACCTTAAACTACTTTACATCAAAATATATCTATTGCTATTCAATCAGTTAGTAGGGTTGTGAACAAGAACCTGAATGGGGACAATCGAATGTATTTGACCACAAAATTACAGAACATCTCACTAAAATCTGAGAACCATACAGTAAATAATGAGTTAGCAAAATATCGATCCATTGTCTCAGATTTCATTGTTCATGCATTTTCATACCAATTGCTTTCCGTTTCCGTTCTTTCCTTATCGATCTTCTATTGAAATACATTATATGCCTGGTCACTGTTATATACTACTTATAGAGATATAAGTAACCCACATCACAATAGTATTTATTTAGTTTATCAAGATTAAGTTTCATAATCATAACCGATTACTTCAGATAACATTGTCTTAATAAAAATATCAATAATAAGAGTCCTGATTGATAAACAAATGATATGATGAAAGTAAACTTTGGTGAAATAAATTGACCCTGAAAACATTTATTTCTGAAATTGTTTGTTAATTCAATAGTAATGACTTTCAATTCACTTGATATTGTCTGATTGAATCTTTCGATTGATGTTTAGGACTGTAATTGGTCAGTCTATTATTGGTGTATGTGTCTCGATATTAGCCTTAATTTACAAGCATTCTAAGCAAAGATGGATAGTGGCTAGCAATGGAATGAAGGACGTGCGTTTCGTCCTATTTGGGACTCGTCAGTTGGATGTGCCTGGATTTCAATCTGGAACTTCAGTCTACTATCGCTTGTTTCAAACATGATTATGCTATTCAGTTAGCTACCGAGTCCTGATAGCCACTTGCTTGTGCAATGGAGTGAAGTTTAAATTCACTTGTTAATGTTTACTTAAATCTTCTTATTGATGTTTAGCACTGCAATTAATCAGTCTCTTATTGGTATATGTGCATCCTGTGTAAATTGCCTCGATATTGGCCTTAATTCACAAGCATTATATGCAAAGATGGATAATGGTTAGCAGTAGAATTCAGGACGCAGATAAATCTAGCTGAAGAGTCTCAAATAGAATGAAATTTTTAAATCCCGACCTGAATTCCACTGTTAGTCACTATCCATCTTTGCATAGAATGCATAGAAATGACTTTCATTTTAAAAGAAACATGAAAGGATTACATATACTTGATAAATTATAAATAATGTCACTAGAAATATGTAACCATGTTGAATAGATAAATGAACTGAGCCATTAAGATTGTTAACTATAAATAACTATTGAACTGTTGTATTAATGATCACTATTCAGTTATATAATATACCCTTGTAGGCCAGGGTAATTTTACATCGGTTTTCAGGCGAACCAGACACCGTCCAGACTTTCATGTGACAACCCAAACAGTACAGCACAAGCCCGTTTAACAGGAGAGCCAGACACTGTATAGGCTTTAACACTACAATCTGAACAGTACAGCTCAATCCTGTGGCGCAACCAAACAGGTACCAAGCACCCTGGTGGACCGAAAAAAACAAGTAAATGTTTAGTATAATAAATGATTATACTAAACATTCACTTGTTCTTTTTATCTTTCAATAGCTAATTTACGTACCTCATTGTGTTTCAAACAATGAACACGGGAATGAAACAAGTATCCATTCCCATAAATGGAAAATATACTTAAAAGGGATATGATTCATATATTACAAAGGTCATAGTTGAATCTTATATAAGCTTAGCGTATTTATTGAGTCCTATGTATAATATTACTTAAGAGAATGTAATGATATTTCATAAATAATTAAAACC
The DNA here is from genome assembly GCA_946903255.1 of Schistosoma spindalis. Taxonomy (NCBI): domain Eukaryota; kingdom Metazoa; phylum Platyhelminthes; class Trematoda; order Strigeidida; family Schistosomatidae; genus Schistosoma; species Schistosoma spindalis. The sequence continues at coordinate 2,216,210 of OX336416.1, forward strand.
CTTCTTTATTTATGGTAATTCGGCCCCCAAATGCCCTGGTACGGTCGAGAGTGGGGGGAGTCTGCTCTCGCTCTCCAAATGCTCTCACATAGCCACGCAAACACAACCTCTGCTAGGAAAGTTCTACTCACTGCCTTCTTGCACTAAGAGTGTTGTTCACGAAAATGAGAGGATGAAAAGCGAATGTCCGAAGCTTCAACCGGATCCTAAACCAATGGTGCACATGGACTTCAGTATCCTGAGGGAACAAATGGAGTATGAACCAATCGTTGGTCACCGGCTATCATAGGACTGAATCTCATTAAGTTGATCCACTGCCTTGTGGATTAGACCTTTAGGTCAATGGCTCCGGGTGTGGCCCCTTAAGAAAATCACCTGCTTCGGTTTGGGCAGCCGGGTAGTATTACAGCCCTCACACATATCAAATGAGATCTGTGTGGCGCATATGTATTTGGTGCCTCCTTGTATCAATATCTATGTGTTAAAATAAATAAATAAAATAAAGGCTGACGAGTCTAAAATAGGACGAAATGTGCATCCTAAATTCTTTTACTATCCACTATTCATCTTTGCTAATTCAAATCATTTTTTAATAATAGATTCATTTCAATAAATCAATAATTGTACTTTTTAAATGTGGATACATAAACGGTGCCAAATAACATTTCCATTTTTCTCCTTTTGGATGAGATTTACGACATGGTTTCGGTATTCTGGGATTCCAAAATCTTCCATTAACAAAAAATAAATAAACAAATGTAACATAAATATTCATATACACGAATAGAGAATGTATAATCTTATAAAAACAATACTAATAGATTATGTAATGAAAGAGAAGGATGTTCATACAGTCATTGATACTTTTCTTAGATGAATTTATTATGAAGTTATGGAAACAGGTATCTACCTCAGTATAATGGAAGATGATAGCACAATTTCATGGATTAGTTGAAGTTAGACATGAACACCGTTTTATGCCAGCTCAGTGGTCTAAAGGTTAGACGTTCGCGCACAAGACTGAAGATCCTGGATTTGAATCCCGCTTGTGAGATCGTGAATGTGTAATGCTAAGGAATCGTACAATAGAATAAAACGACCACCCAGTGCTTCCAGGTTTTCAATGACGGTTCAACATCAATCCATTCATGATGTCAATCAATTATTTATTCAGCTTTAACTAAATATGAGGCTTAGAATGTACTTTGGTAAAGTGATAACTTATAAATCATCCATTTCTTATGACTGTATTGTTCTATTCTAGAAAAATTGTCAAATTAATAACTTCACCGTTGTCAAATTGAGTAAGAAATTACTAATCATGATAATGTTCTGTTCAATAAATAGAAGAATAGAGTTCATTAAAATCTAAATTGACTAAATTAAGAATATATCAATTTAATTTATCCATGATTGGTCCATGATGTGGGTGTGGGTTCGAATCCTATCTCCGACACATACTTTGCCCCCAAATCCTCTGGTTCGTCTGAGGGTGGAGGGAGGAGTTAGCCCTCCCTCTAGAAATGCCCTCACATGGCCACGTTCATACAATCACTGACAGGGAAGTCCTACTCACTGCCTTCTCGCGGCATTACTGTTGTTTACGAAATTGAGTGGATGAAAATCGAACGTCCGGCATTTTAAGCGGGTTGGTAGATACGGAAAATCCACCTAGGGTAGTTGGAAAACCTTGAGTCCAAACCAACGGTGCACATTGGCTCCAGAATTCTGAGGGAACAAATGGTGTATAAACCAATTGTTGATCACTGGCTATTATGGGACTTCATTTTCTTAGGTTACTCCCCTACCTTATGGATCAGACGTTTATGTCAAAGGCTCGAGATGTAGCCTTCTAAGAAAACCACCTGTTTCGGTTTGGGCACCTGGTCAGTATCACAACCCTCACATACATCTATTTGATACCTTCTTGTACTAATGTTTATGTGTTTAAATAAATAAATAAATCTTCTAATAATCATTACTTT